>WNGS01163947.1:3528910-3544048 GCA_020271785.1 Procambarus virginalis
CTGACTGATGGAGAAGCGGTGCCAGTACTAGTGGTCAACACCAGTAACTAAGACGCGGATCAACGTAGAGACAATAATAGAGTAATTTTTCTTAATGCACTAACATACTTTATGGTACGATACATAATACAAAAATGAAGATAAGTCGTACAAATAAATTGATAAAATCAACAAAAATTGCGAGAAAAAACGTCGTAGAATATGTAAAAAGGAGAAAGAAGTAAGTAGAGAGAAGACCAAAATAGTTAGAAGAAACACCAATAAAATCGAAACGAATTAAGGAACAAATAAAAATAACAAAAATATAAAAGCAAATTGCATTACGTAATCAAGGAATTATTTCTCTGAAATTAAGACTCGTCATAAAAACTTCTATTTTTAGTTCACTAACAAAAATTAGGGAGTTTTTTTTATTTTGTTTTTTTTTGGCGCGCAGTGAGCACCTGCGCCGCCGCCGCTTCATATTATACTCTTCATTAAGGTTGAATTGTCTAGTCAATCGGTGAATTATAGCCTGGGGTCCACCTGCTTGTTGTCTCATTAGCAGCTATCATTATGAGGTGAGGAATGTGGCACCTGGTGGTGGGGTTGGTGTGGTAATGGTGTGTTGGCGTCGGTGGTGCAACCGGTCCACTCGAATAGTACACCGTACTTTGACGTCAAAATCCTCAACGGATAAAATAGAATTTAATGTAAATCATTTGCTGTTTACAAACAATCGCGATTTATTGCGTGGGTCGCTCCGTTAGGTTAGGTTCGGGTGTTTTAGTAAACCACTATCTGTCCGTTGTGGCAGCTGGAGAAGACGGGCTGGGCGGTGGAGGGGAGACTGGAGGAAGAAACTAGGCGAGAGTTGCTTCATAACTCCCTCAATCTTGCTACTATGATCGTCTTGTTATGGACACCTCCCTCGCCTCAGCCTCGCAGCCTCAGTCCTGTTATTTGTTGTTTTTACACAGGTACAGTAGTAGACGACTTCTGACTCCTGTTGTAGAGCTTTCAACAGTAGGCTTTTGTAGGTGTAGAGCTTTCCCCCCTCTCATACATGTGGGTACAGGAGTAGACGACTTCTGACTCCTGTTGTAGGCTTTCAACAGTAGGCTTTTGTAGGTGTAGAGCTTTCCCCCCCCCCCTCTCATACATGTGGGTACAGGAGTAGACGACTTCTGACTGCTTCACTTCACATTCTCGCCACACTACCATGATGGTGAGGCGAGAATGTTGTTGGTGATATTGATCGTAATTCATAGTATTGGAGTTGATAATAGTGGAGGAAGGCACTGTTGGAGATGATGATTTAGGCGCGGCATTGTTGTAGATGATGATGGGAGCTCGGTATTGTTGGAGAGTAAGAATGCATTTGCTGCAGAGTAATTAATTTTTCCTGCAGATAATTATACGAGGGAAAGGTTAGAGGGGGGCTGTTGGTGAGGCTGTTGGTGGTGAAGGTGACTGTTGGTGGTGATGAAAGTGGGAGTGATGCTTCGTGGTGCAACAAACGGAGGTTGGTAGTTATTACTTGGTTTGCATTCGTTAATGCCCCTTCCAACTCGCTACACTCAGATAATAATAATATTATTATCTTAATTTTTAACACATATAATGAGCATTGATTATGTTAAGTAACATGAATTAAACCATTATTTTCTGATAGATCTGCAACATTTGCATGTGGTGGTCCTGCAGTATTTACAGGTGGTGGGCCTGCAGTATTTACAGGTGGTGGGCCTGCAGTATTTACAGGTGGTGGGCCTGCAGTATTTACAGGTGGTGGGCCTGCAGTATTTACAGGTGGTGGGCCTGCAGTATTTACAGGTGGTGGGCCTGAAGTATTTACAGGTGGTGGGCCTGTAATATTTACAGGTGGTGGGCCTGCAGTATTTACAGGTGGTGGACCTGCAGTATTTACAGGTGGTGGACCTGCAGTATTTACAGGTGGTGGGCCTGCAGTATTTACAGGTGGTGGACCTGCAGTATTTACAGGTGGTGGGCCTGCAGTATTTACAGGTGGTGGACCTGCAGTATTTACAGGTGGTGGGCCTGCAGTATTTACAGGTGGTGGACCTGCAGTATTTACAGGTGGTGGACCTGCAGTATTTACTGGTGGTGGACCTGCAGTATTTACAGGTGGTGGACCTGCAGTATTTACAGGTGGTGGACCTGCAGTATATGCAGGTCCACCACCGTGCACACACATGCACCATAAGCTCTCGGCCCAGCCCTGTGCACTACAACCCTGTCCGTCCGATCGACCATTCTGTACTATTGACAAAAATGCCGGCATAACCACATTTATCCTCCATGAAGCGTTCCTCAACCAAGCATACGTGTTTTACCCCTATTGTGTGGCTTAAGGCATAGTTTTGTGGCTGGAACTTGGTTGCATAAGTTTATGGCTTCGGCTGGTGTTACATAGCTTTGGGAAACACTTTAATGAAGTGTGTTTTATTTTGGTGTGAAAAGTTGTTACAGTATGGCATTGTTGTTTTAGGTTGGTAGCCATTGTTGTTTGGCATGATTTCTTCCCCAGATGAGTGGTTGAGATGATCTGTGACACAGCTTGCAAACCATCCTCTCACTCCAACTGGAAATTTCGGGGGACTGTTTTTGGCATAATGTCATGGCAGAGGATCCTTGAGAGCTCGCATTGCACTGCTTCAACGCACAATGGATCCCCCGTTGTAACTTGTGTGTCATAGCTTAAAGGCAAAGTAGCACCGCTTGCCAGAGTGAGGTGCTTGGCGGTGTTGCAAAGCGCGAGTGTGTGTGAGTGTGAGAGAGAGACGTGGGCGTCGTCGAGCACCGCCAGCCGCCCTCTGTGACCCAACATGTGGCGCGGGAGGGAATTTTCCGCCCAACCTGACTGATGGAGCTTATGCGGGCTCACTAAATGACTTGATCCCTCGCTGCCTGCTCCCCTCCCAATCACCCAGCCCACCATGGTCATTATGATGCTGCTGGCAATGGTGGTGATGATGGTGGTGGTACACGACGACTAGTTGGTTGATGCTCGGGATTATAGTGGTGGTGGTGGTGCAGGCCAGCTCCTGGTAACCTCTTGGTTTCTTTCTGAACGCGCATGATTCCGAGGCCGTGAGAGAACCTCTCAGTGCTTGGGGCTGTTGGCGATCATGGAGTTCGCGCTACAGGAGTTGCTGATCATGGAGTTCGGGCTACAAGAGATCGCGCTACAGGAGTTCGCGCTACAGGAGTTCGCGCTACAGGAGTTCGCGCTACAGGTGTTGGCGATGATGGTAGCGTTTACGATTCAGCGTTGGTCATGGTGACGATATTGATAAATTATGATGAAAGTTTAATGATGATCAGTAATAGTGAATTTGATGGTAATGATTATGATATCCATGATTACGATATCCACGATTACTACATTCGTGATAATTACGATATCCATGATTACACAATCCATGACGATTACAATATTCATGATTTCGATATCCGTAATGATTACGATATTCATGGTTATCGTGATTCCATTACATAGGTCTTCAACATGGAATCAGGTTGACTTCAACATGGAATCAGGTTGACTTCAACATGGAATCAGGTTGACTTCAACATGGAATCAGGTTGACTTCAACATGGAATCAGGTTGACTTCAACATGGAATCAGTTGACTTCAACATGGAATCAGGTTGATTTCAACATGGTCATGGAAGCTTCATCAGGGAGGCAGATTCCGTGGTTGTCGTCGTGGTACAATCATGGTAGTGTGAGGGCGGGAAGAATCATGGTAGTATGATGGTGGATCGCAGCGGACCGTATTAAAGGTGTAATACCAGAAAATTTGGGGGTTGGCCCTGGCCCTCTCACCGGACAAGGCAGGCTTAAGCGCTATAGCGGGTAATCAAGACCTTTCTCACCCTGAACACTCCAGACGGCCTGTTTAAGCGAAATCATCCCTTGCTTGAACTGGAGAGTCAGACGGCTGTTTATTAAACGACCTCCTTTCACGAGTGATGAAAATGGCGAGTTTAATTACCATCTGCAGGGGGGACTAGTAGAATGATGGCACTTTGCACAGCGGGGCTGGTGTCACGTAGTTCGTGGCCGTCTCTACCCTACCTCGTTTTCTAATTGTTGGAACTGTGTATATTGTGGATGAGCTGGATTGGGTTTTGCTACCTTAGATTAGGTTAGAATGGGTTAAGCTAGGCTGAATTAAGTTATACTAGCTTAGGTTAGAATGAATAAGTTAGATTGGATTAGATTATACTTGGTTATTAGATTAGCTTGGCTGGCTAAGGGTATGCTAACCTAGGTTAGGTTGCGTTGGATTAGATGATGCTGGATTGATTAGGTTGCGTTGGATAGATGCTGTGGATTGATTAGGTTGCGTTGGTTAGCTTAGTTGATTAGGTTAAGTGGGTTGCCTGGTGTTGAGGTTAGGATATTGTTTGGAAGCATGTGAGCTCCAGGACAATCCTCCACTTATAGACAATCGATTGATTGATGAAGACTAAGCCATCAAAGAGGTGGCACGGGCATGAATAGCCGTAAAGTGTTTGTTGTTATAGATTCAGCTACTCGGAACAAAAAGTTCCAAGTAGCACGGGCTATGTGAGCCCATACGGACTTACCTGGCACAGGACCGCCGCTGTAACTTTTTGCGAATATTGAAAGGAATATTGTCGATGTTGTTGTTGTTATAGATTCAGCTACTCGGAACAAGTTCCAAGTAGAACGGGCTATTGAGAGCCCGTAACTTACCTTGCACAGGAGCGGGGCAAGAAGCACGGCTATGGTGAGCCTCGTGTACAGGAGATGTCTCCCTGGTGAATATTGTCGAATATTGAGTGGTCTTAGTACTCGGTAGCCAGTGAGGTGTGTTCCCCGGCCGTCCAGGTTCGAATCCTGTTGTGGCCAACGAGTTTTTAGCAATTTACGACATGGTGGGCTATTCAAGCTTTCTCATATACTACATTTTCAGGATTTCGTAAGTTTACAGTTACCTTGACAAGATGACGTTTATACACAGGAATATGGGGAAGACTTTACTGTTGTCTGTGTTTCACACACCCAGATACTGAAAAAACAGAATTAATAAACACAGATATANATTATAATATTAATGTATATCTGAGAAAATTCCCCTTTTGAATAAACATGTAAAATTTATGAATGCGTCTGTGGGGTCGACCGCTGGATGTAATGGACTTGAGTCGAGGACGGGTTGGTAAATGCTTCACCCGTGTACCACAAAGACGTAAATTGCCACCAGAATCTAAACCCCTAATTTACTGTAACCTACGTCTAAATATACACAATATGCAGATACGTAATAATATTGAATTACATTTCAATATTATTCCCATTTGAATGAGCAACATGTTAAAATTTATGGATGGGTCTTTGGGCGTGTCCGCAGCATGGACGAGTATTACCTGTGGTCTGGTTAATTAACTCTAAACACTCCCCCCCCCTAAATCCAAGTAGCTACGTGTACTTGCTCTACACGTAGATTATGAGGATGAAGGAACGAGCATTCGACCTCATTCTTGCTGTAGACGTAGTTTTGGGACGAGTCTTGAGCCCTACGCTTACCCTAGCGACCATTTTATACTCGATAGATTCAATAGTTTTGGTCGAGGTGCTGTTTTCTTCATCTACTTTCTTCACTGCACTTCACATCAACCGATGCGAGTCGGTAGATGTGAAGATGTACCAAAAAGCCTGCATAAATTTCAGCATTTGGAAACAAGTGCCGTAAGTTTCCTATTGGTACACTGTATTGGGAAAAATTACGAGCAGAACGATGAGATCGAACGGTCATCCGGCGTCACCCAAGACCTAATCCAAACCTTTTCTCGTGAATATATAAGTATATGGTGATGTCATCGTGCAGTGTCAGTTATTTTAATATCCACCGAGTTACGTCAGGAAGCGGAAGCTTCAAAGATCTCTGAACAGCCTCTTCGAGAAGACAATCTTAAAGAAATTGAAGTTGTAGTTACTCTGTCTTAACTGCACCCAACCACTTGGGGCTGGACGGTAGAGCGACGGTCTCGCTTCATGCAGGTCGGCGTTCAATCCCCGACCGTCCAAGTAGTTGGGGAACCATTCCTTCCCCCCCCCCTCGTCCTATTCCCAAATCCTTATCCTGATCCCTTCCAAGTGCTATAAAGTCGTAATGGCTTGTCGCTTTCCCTTGATAATTCCAATTCCAAATTCTGTCTTAACTGCAATGAGTCTTTTTCTAAACGTTGGCAGCAGGCCATGATGCTGGAAAGTGACCCACGATCAGGTTACCCCTCACCCTTCCCTCTCCCCATCCACATTCCCCAACCCCCCGCACTCCTTCATATTCAGACCAGAATTATACCTTACACAATGTCTGTCTGTTGTGTTGTAGCACCGTAGCTGAAGGTGTGAGGTGGGCACCCAAATGTCCTTGAAATATTAAAAACCTTTAAAAAAAATTTACATTTTTCTCATTTTCAAGAACCCTCTGCTTTACTGATTATAACTGAGTATTATTATTAATTATTAATAATCAGTAAATATTATAATATTATAAATTATACAATTTTATAATATCAGTTAATAATATAAGACAGAGGAGCGCACAGTGCATTTTAAAACAGAGGAACACACGAATCTAAACTTAGAGAAGCGAGGTGGGGAACAGAGAGGAAAAAAAATGGGCAGTGGAGGGTGGGGCGAGGAAGGTAAGACTAGAAGTAACCACTATAGGGGTCGAGGAACCACTATAGAGGTCGAGGAACCACTATAGGGGTCGAGGAACCACTATAGAGGTCGAGGAACCACTATAGGGGTCGAGGAACCACTATAGAGGTCGAGGAACCACTATAGAGGTCGAGGAACCACTATAGAGGTCGAGGAACCACTATAGAGGTCGAGGAACCACTATAGGGGTCGAGGAACCACTATAGGGGTCGAGGAACCACTATAGGTCGTACATACATACACCCTTGGCCAGGGGAGGACTGGGAGGTTCACGGGTCGTGCCTGTAAATATGTATATATGCATGCAAATAGGCAGGCAGGCCTGGTGTCAGTGTTATAGGGGATAGGGAGGTGGGGAGTAATAGCGTATCATCATGGATACACACCAACGTTTCTGGCAATTATTGCGTGATAAGGAGGAATTCATCCTTGATTTCGTGCCATTAATGACGTAAACCCTTTACTATCGCCGTAGTGACTAATGTCCACGACGCGCGCAGATAGATGCTTTAGGGGAAGAAAAGTGAGGCAAGGGAAGGGGACGAACGAGGGAGAGAAAGACAGCAAGATAGGGGAGAAGATAGCTTAGAGAGAAATTGTGAGTAAGGAATAATGGGCGAAGGTTGAGAAAAGACATGAATTGTTGAGAGAGCGACGTGGTGCAACCTTAGTTCTGTATAATTATGTTCTACGGCCCAGGGAGTGGCGCCGGGTGACCCTGATGGGGTCAGGTGTGTATATATTCGCCCAGGGCACATACGGCTTATAGTCCCCTCGCTGACCTTCATAACAACAACTGGATATCCGCCACCAGGCATGTTACAGCCCCGCTCCTGTGCCAGGTAAGTCCACAACGGGCTCACCATAGCCCGTGCTACTTGGAACTTTTAGTTCCGAGTAGCTGAATCAAAAACAACAACAACATCTGCCACCACCTACCCCGCTGGACGATGGGGGACTCGTTTCTAGAGCTTTCAAGGGACTTAAAACTGATTCTGGAACCTCAATCCAGGATTATTTATAGATTATTTTTTTACACAGGTGGCTACAGGAGCTGATGACTATTGACTTCTATTACCAGAGCTTTACCCATCCGTTAGCTCATGGTAAGTCTTACCCTACTGATATTCCCTGACACATGACCCGTCAATAGGTTAGCAACTAGGTATCCAATTACTGTTGGGTACATAGGGGCGAACAGTTAACGATTGGTGCCCAGTCAGTCCTCCCTGGCCAGGACTCAATCTTGTCCAGGGGCACGCCTGCAGTCTTGTAGCGCAAGCCAAGACATATTTCTGTTTATCCGATTAATCATTCAGTATTCCTTTCTCATAGACAGGAAACCTAATCCTCTCGAGGCCAACTACTAACCTTCCCCAGAATTCAATATAAGTATTGAATAATATGGAGATGATGAGTCGCAATAACATGGCAGAAGAGATGATGACCAAAGCACACATCAGAAAATGGTTTCTGACGAGTGATCATCTCTCTTACTTTATGTGTTTGCTGTAACTTCCTCTTCTTCTGTTGCACGGCTTGATAGTGGTTCAGGACGGACCGAAACGTCGTCGTTTCTTCACTTTCTGATGTGTGGTTTGGTCATCATTGTATGATATTCAGTTCCGACTTAAGAAAACCTTCTGAAAAGTCTTGTCGTGCATTGCTATAACTCTTTTTTTTTGGGGTTAATTATCCAAGAAAAATGCCAACCCGTTATTAGGCTGTGTTCATTCCATCCAGCAGCTGACTCCAAAGATGTATTCATGAATTTTTAACATGCAAATGATTCCAAATAGGCTTTTGTTCAGATATTGGTAAATATTTATGTATAGTAATATATTGTGCATATTAAGGCATAGGTTAGGTTAAGTTAGACGTTTAGGATATGTTGGTAATTATTGTATCTGAAGTACGTGCATGAAGCATTTACAGAGCTGTGATTCGAGCTAAGGTCGTCAGCGAAGCACTGTTCGAGAAATGTTCGAACGTTATCAGCTATGAATATTGTCTAACCCGTTTTTCATTCATATACATTGTGTTTGGCGGCTGGATTAACGAACATTTGAACTTTGTTGATAAAGACAGGCTGAAGCATTTGCAGAGTTTAGATTCCGAACAGAAATCATCAGCGAAGCACTGGTCGAGAAATGCTCGAACATCATCAAATGTGAGTCAACCCATCCTCATTAACAAATGATAAATGCTCACTAATCCAGCCACCAAAGTGGTTTATGAATGAAAAACAGTGTCGACGCGATTCACAACTGATGACGTTTGAACATTTCTCGAACAGTGCCTAGCTTACGACCTCTGTTCCAATCGCAGCTCGGTAAATGCTTCATTAACACACTACAAATGCAAATAATCTCCACGAAAACCTAAATACCTAACCTAATTTACGCCTAACTATACACAAAACTTTAATATATAATTAGATTAATTTATATATGGGAACAAACCTGTGTTTGACACACAATACGCTATAACTGATGAATTTGTTTTGGGGGACCGCCGCTGCTTTAACAAGCCTAGACCGAGGGTAGGTTGTGTGGGAGTTTTGTGGCTGCCAAGTGGAATGAACATTTGCCTTTTGTTGATCAGATTTCAAGATGTTACTACTGCTCGGCTTCGACTCCGGCTATAAGTATCTCTGAGAATTCTTATTATCTGCTGATGTAGACCTCACCAAGTGTAAACTGTGTCAACAAAATTATTCGCACACCCTCCGTCACTATGTGATGGAGTGCGAAAAGATACGTGAATTCGGAGACAATTCTATAACAAATGTTCAAGAGATGTGTAAATATTTAATTCAAAATGATCTGCAACCATCTTAGATATGATGATAGCAGGTAGCAGAAATAAAGAAATCTTAGCCAAATACTCCCAGTTTGTTAAAAGTAGGTAGTAACTAAGTGATTGTAACCTATCCACCGCTGCCCACTGGATGGGGGGGCGGTGTGCAGGATAAACATAACAATTGTGACACTAGCTCTCCACATGTGTCAGTTGCTTAATTTAGAAACTGTACTTGTGGTCGATCTCAAACCCAATGATGATGTGACGATGTGTATTGAATTTTGTAACCAGCTCATCAAGATTGTATTTTGCTTAGCTATATGAACTGTGGGATTGAGTCCATGAGCCCATTATGTGCCTCTGTAACCTTTTCCACTACCACCCACAACATGGGTATGGGGTGTATAATAAATGAACTAAACACAACTGTTGATGAGAACGGGCTGTAAAATAGGTTAGCTCTGGTGCTCTTAATTCGTACCACATCGTGGCTTGGGTCACGTCCTGGCTCGCCTCCCTGATAGAGGAGAAGCAGATTTGAGGCATTTTTTGGAAGGAGCTCTTTGCATGTGGCCCGTCTCAATCTATATTGACAGCAATGTCCTTTTTTAATGTCAATGCTCACATGCCCTGGCTGCCGTCCACCCTTTCCTACTGTTGGCCGCCCACACATTTCTGTGTACTTGCCGCCCACCCTCTCCTGCTGCAAGCCGCCCACCCCTACTATCCTTGCCAATAATTGACGTCATTACCTATGTGTGGATTGTCAAACAAATCACGACGTTTCTTGCCCGTCTCCTCCCTTTACTCTCCCACTCCTCTCTCCCTTTTCTCTCCCACTCCTCTCTCCCTGCCTCCGGCCGCAACACCCTCCTCCTCCTCCTTTTCCACCACTTTCTTGCCGTCTCCCTTCCCACTCCCACCCGTCCCCACACTCCCTACTCTTGAATACAACTACAGAACCCCCAATTAATGTCACGACAGTCGTCTCAGATATAATAGTTCCCATTTTTTTAATTAGTTAATAGTTAAACTTAAGAAAACGTAAAGGACTGGTTAACGTTAAGGCAGATTGTTTTGTATCGCTCTTATATTAATTCTATTTTCGGAGGTTTTTTGGCAAAGGCACTCAGCATTCAGATTAATTATATCTTCCTCAATTTCACCTTCCGCCAGCGTCTTTATTTTGGTGGCCTGACGTAAGGAGGGATGTGGAATTATGCAACTAGAGGTTAAATCCAACAGGGGGGTGTTGGGGAGGATGTCCAGGGTGCCTCTATAAGCCTCAGTGTCTCTCTATAAGCCTCAGTGTGTTAGTATGGAGGATCTAAGGCACCATCGTATAATTAGCGGTATTATTAAACGATTTCTTGCCCGGCAACCAAATGTAATCGGTTTCGATAATATTCACTGCTACGTTATATTCAACATTCCCTGAAACATTACATTCCATATTCAATGCCATGTTTATTGCAATCATTTTTTGCTACAGCTCCTGTAACATTTACTGCAGAACTTGAACAATTATCCTAACACTGAAAAAGTCAGTCCTAAAGCATACCCAACCAAATAAAATCTATTATTCACGAAGTCTTGAAAGTGCGAGATGTCTCTTCGCGGCTCCTGCTTTTAGAAAATTATCAGGAAAGCCAACCTAGGCAAAAAAATAATGATTTCCCTATATGATTAATGAAGTTCTGAAGTTTTGTCTGATGCAGGACCCAAAAATACAATTCTAGTTAGAGTAAAAGATTGTTTTTTTTTACGGAGTGGCAAATCAAGAGGAGGAGTGGCATGATCAGGTAAAGGATGTCTCGACGGATTTTTACATATTCGAACTCATTTGTCTATACTGCGTTTTCTGTTACTATTCCCGTAGTGCATCGCGTCACAGGAATTGTGTACCAGCTTTGAGCTCTACTGTTGAGCATGTTAGGGTTAGTTTGCTGGCACAAGGTGGAGAGGCCGGCCACTCTACCTCCAGTAGAAGGGGATAGGAGGAAGAGCCCTCCATCTCCTTCAGGAGAGTGTATCCTGTCGCCTATTATTGCATTGGAGGAGGTGGGGAAGGGCCTTATACCCTGAACATCTGTCTCCTACTTCGTCTTCATCACTCATCCTCCCTCTCCCATCGCATCCCTACCTACTTTACTCTCCCTTCATCTCCTTACGCTCCTTCCCATTCCCCTGTCTCTCACTCTCCCTCACCCGCCCTCCCTCCCCACTACCTGCTACTTTATAGTGTAAGTGACGTCACATGTGGAACCGCCCACCAATACATATCTTTAGAGCTTGCTAGTGACACTTCGTTCGCACTACCGCCCACACACCACCCACACGTCACTCATTTCTCACAAGCATTTTACTGCAACGGCGCCTTAATTGACAGTAAATCTCGACTGGACTAGATCAGTTTGACAGTCACCAGCTTTTTGCCACATATTCCGCCCACCCTTCCCTCATGAAACA
Source organism: Procambarus virginalis (assembly GCA_020271785.1). NCBI lineage: Eukaryota > Metazoa > Arthropoda > Malacostraca > Decapoda > Cambaridae > Procambarus > Procambarus virginalis. The sequence goes on from WNGS01163947.1 coordinate 3,540,887, forward strand.
TAATGCAACACTCCACCCACCCGAACACACTCAACACACACCACGCCCACTCAGGCCCACACACACGCACACTCAACCACCGACAGTACAAGCAACCACAAGCAGAGAGAAGTTCGAAAGACACCAGCCACAGTAATATTCTCCCTCTGTAACTGTATTGATGGTTTTGGCTGCCTCAGAACTAAGTTACCTACACACACTTCCTCTCGCAAACCACATGCATCCGTATTCCCATAATACGCCAGGTTTTCCTTTCTATTCATTAATGTAAATTGATGAAACTAGATTGAGGGGCCAAAAGGCTGGACGCAAATATTCATAAGGGAAATGAAATGCTTCACGAAACGGGGAGGGAGAGAGGGAGAGGGAGAGAGAGGGAGACGGAGAGAGAGAGAGAGAGAGAGAGGATTCGGGAGTTGACATCACGCTGCACCTGTCTCCTGACAGATTCTCCTGACATTATAAGGATATCATCAGCGGCATATGCGAGGCTGCCTAACATAAGACCAGCCTTTTTAAATTTATGTAAGAAATCATTCGGAACCTTGTATATGACAATAGTCAGGTCAATCCTGGAGTACGTAGCTTCAGTATGGAGTCCCTACACAGTTAAGTAGTACTCGAAGTTAAAGTAGGTTTAAAGGTGTGCCAGCAGATTAGTCATATAACTACGAGGTATGACTTAAAAGAGAGCCTCTATGAATTGAACCTCACATCGCAAGAAGATAGAACAGTTCGGGAACACATGATTACCACATACAAAATTCTCAGGGGACTTAATATGATAGATAAAGACAAACTTTAACACGGGTGGTACTCGCACAAGGGGACGCAGGTGGAAACAGAGTACCCAAAGAGAGCTAAAAAAGGCATTAGAAATACTTTTTTCAGTGTCAAGAGTAGTTAACAACTGGGATACATTAGGAAGTGAAGTGGCGGAGGCAGACACCATAGACATTTTAAAATGTAGATAGATAACGTGATTTCTTTGTGTAATAATAATTAAGTTAAAGTGATGTGTCAGAGAGTCAGAGATACATCCAGGAGTATCCAGAGTATAGGTTTGAATCCTCCCCATGGCTCCTAATAATATCTCAATATTAATAATTATACTTAATTTTGCCGGGGACAGATAGACTGTGCATATTTATATGTTAGGCTTATACTGAGGTCCTCCGCCCAAAGGTCGACCCTCCCCAGGATGCAACCCCAAGAACAGTTGTCTAACTTTCGGGTACCTAGTTACTGCCAGGTGAACAGCGGTATTAGGTGATACGAAACGTGCCCAGCCGATTCTGTCCCGTCCGGGATTCGAACCTGGAATTCGTTATTGTGAGTTCAGAACAAATGCGACTGTACTGTCGAGACCATCATTGATAGAGCTTAATAGACTTGGGAACCTTCCGGGTTATCTTGAGATGATTTCGGGGCTTAGTGTCCCCGCGGCCGGTCCTTGACCAGGCCTCCACTCCCCAGGAAGCAGCCCGTAGCAGCTGCCTAACTCCCAGGTACCTATTACTGCTAGGTAACAGGGGCATCAGGGTGAAAGAAACATTTTGCCCATTTGTCTCCGCCTCCACCGGGGATCGAACCCGGAACCTCAGGGCTACGAATGCAAAGCGCTGTCTACCCAGCTGTCAGGCGCCCGTGATTGACAGTTACACCAGTTGATTGACAGTTAAGAAGCAGGAACACAGAGCTGACGCTCAACCCTCGCAAAAATAATAAGGTGAGTACACACACACACACACACACACACACACACACACACACCACACACACAACACACACACACACACACACACACACACACACACAGGCGGACAGCTGGCGCCGTTGGCAAAGAAGTGAGGAAGGAGATGTACCAACTGTTTATGTTGGTAAGGAACGAAGCGGCCATCTGAGGTATTCTGGGCGTTGTGGGCGGAAGGGTGCTAGCAGGAGCGGACGTTCGCGGCGGCAAAGCGGTGACAAATAACGTGGGCGTGGGCGGTGGGTAGATAGTGGATGGTAGATATGGGTGATAGATGCATTCGATAGAGACACCAGGTGTTTCCGGCAAGTGCCGTCTAAGAGAATAACAGATGTTATCATAAAGAATGTCCGAAAGGTGTTGATGGGGTAGCCGAAGTGAACAGCTGGCGTGGGGTACAACCAACCAATCAATCATTACAGTTAGTATACAGTTAGCATAAGTTAGTGAGCCTCTACCAGTTAGGTCTAGTCGCTGGCTTCATGCCAGTCAGTCAGCCAATATCAGTTAGCTCCAGTTACAGACTTGTCCAACATTTATCTGGTTATTTTATTATAGCTCAGTCAGCCAGTACCAGTTACTTTTGTCACAAGCCTGGCAGTCTCTCGTCCTGTCAGCCAGTTAGTTCCTGTAACAAATAAATTAAACAAAAAGTAATTTTATTTCAAGATATATATTCTAAACTAAAGCCCCGAATCATCTCAAGATAACCTCAAGATAGGCCATCTGTAGTTTACTCTTGTTCGTATGCTTATGAACCAACATTACAAACTCATTGTTTCTCATCTCATATGTATCCTTCTTGTCTATTATCTCCCTCAACAAAATTTAATGTTCATACGTCTGATGATGTATTGATGAATATAAAATCTTTTAAGTAATTATAATTTCTTTTTTAAATTTTCCTTCGTGGTTTTTTCATTTTTCCTCATCAGGTTAGATTAGGTTAGAGTCGATCATGTTAGGTTATGTTAGGTTAGATTATGTTAGATTTGGTCACGGTAGAGTAGATTGGTTAGATTCGGTTAGGTTGGTTGGGTTAGGTTGGTTGGGTTAGGTGATTGGGTTAGGTTGGGCTGTAATGGGTTAGGTTTGTTTATAGAGTGGCGATGACCTAGAGGGTTTGGTTTGGTGTTGGGCTTAAGGCCTGTCAACCTCTGAAGGGGTTATTAAGCCACCACAAGGGCTAACTAAACAGCAAGCAAGTATTCTTTAGGACTGGACATAGTCCCGAGCCAAAGTAAACTCTGTGTATATACACCAAGAAGCGGAGTCTACCTCTCGGTGTGTATACTCCTGGAGTAGAGGGGTTACATACACTTCTTAGTAAAACGAACATAAAATTCCAGAAAACAGCATGCAAGTCCCCAAAATAATAATCAAAACGACATTAATAAACCTGCGATAAA
>WNGS01163947.1:3555112-3566618 GCA_020271785.1 Procambarus virginalis
ATATCACCTGAGGGAAGGAAGAAAAGCCTGTACTATGCATTCCCTTCACTAGTATGACGGAAAGTCGAACCCTCTTGCTTCTTGAGTATCGGTCAGAGTAACGTAACTTTCTTCACCACACCGGAAGTAGCTGTCCGGGTAAGGTAGCTCCTCTTACTACACCGGAAGTACCTGTCCGGCTAACGTAGCTCCTCTAACTACACCGGGAGTACCTGTCCGGCTAACGTAGCTCCTCTTACTACACCGGGAGTACCTGTCCGGCTAACGTAGCTCCTCTTACTACACCGGAAGTACCTGTCCGGCTAACGTAGCTCCTCTAACTACACCGGGAGTACCTGTCCGGCTAACGTAGCTCCTCTAACTACACCGGGAGTACCTGTCCGGCTAACGTAGCTCCTCTTACTACACTGGGAGGTCCGGTTTGGCTAATGTGGCTTACGTCGGATATGCGGCCTAGCTTATATGACCCCGCATACTATCCTTGTTATACCTTTTGCGTTATAAGTTAACGTTCGGATTCTGACGTTCGGATTCTTTGGACGTACTAACCTGGCTATCGTAGCTTCCACTTATACCTGACATTGGAATACTCCATTATAAAAGTATGATCTTGCTCTGGAACATTCTCACTCGATATGCACTCATAATGACATGTTACAAGTCCCTAGCACTTGGGCTGAACGATACAGCGACGGTCTCGCTTCATGCAGGTCGGCGTTCAATCCCCGACCGTCCAAGTGGTTGGGTACCATTCCTTCCCTCCCATCCCATCCAAAATCCTTATCCTGACCCCCTTCCCAGTGATATATAGTCGTAATGGCTTGGCACTTTCCCCCTTGATAGTTCCCTTCCACTTCGCTTTATATAACTTTAGAACCTGGCTACATCACTGACTATGACACAAGTCTTTTTTTTTTGTAATTGAAACATATGATGCTCTGCCAAAAGCCCCATTTTTCTATATTGATTCTTTTGATGCTCTGCGAAGGCATCTGTCTTGGCATCACGAGGCGCAACATTGGTAAATGGTCTACACAGGACCGTAAATCTCCTGTTCCTTCTTTACTAAGGTAATCCGTTTGTTTATTGTGCAACGAAAAACGAAGTGTGAAAGACAACATAAACAGTGTTAACGAGAGTCTGTTTAGAGTCAACAACGTTAATTTGCTTCGCCTTGAGAAGCAAAGGTAGTTTTGTTCCTCGTGTTCTCAAAAGTGTTCATAAGCGCGTTCACTACTTCGGTGCCGTTAGCTAGAGTATTCAGACTTTAACGACTTTGATATACGCTTTCATTTAACAAATTGAACATAGTCTCGATGCTTTTCGTGAGAGAGAGAGAAAGAGAGGGAGGGAATTATGAAGGGCCAAGCCATTACGACTGTATAGCACTGGGAAGGGGTCAGGATAAGGATTTGGGATGGGACGGATGGGGGGGGAAGGATTGGTGCTCGACTACTTGGACGGTCGGGGATTGAACGCCGACCTGCATGATGAGTACGGGGAGCCAGCACACACACAAAAAAGACGCCACGACACGTACCAAATAATTTTTAATTGTTATTCATTGTCCACAACTGTCCAAGCATTTGGGCACAATTCCTTCCCCCCGTCCCATCCCAAATCCTTATCCTGACCCCTTCCAAATGTTATATAGTCGCAATGGCTATGTGCTTCTCCTGATAGTACCCTTCGCTTCCCTCTGAGCCCTTTCCCTAGTTACGCCACGTCAAGATATCATATAAGAGTTAATATCAAACAAGGAACTCTTGGTACAGCATCTTTGGAGTCCGTATAACAAATATACAGTTAAGAAAATTATCTCCGACTGGTCCAGGTGGTTTATCCAGGTATATTTACTTAATGACTAGTGATCCTATCCTGCAAGTCTTCGGTTTAATAATACATTATTCTATATTAAGCATCGTGTTAAAATTCCATTAGTAATATGTTTTGCATCGTCTGTGCCGTACTTACATATTTCTATATATACGTACCTATATTTCAGGTTTCAGTGATTGGTTAACATGCTTATTGACGCACAGAACATTCTGTTACTGAAGCTTCAGTACGAAGTTCACACCGTGTATAGTGGAGAGACTGAGTAAACATCAGTGCTTCTTGTGGTAGAACACTGCAGTTAAGCTTTGTAGTTTTAGAGTTAGCTATTCAGAGCGAAATGTCCAAGTAACACGGGCTATAATGAGCCCGTAATCCAGTTAAGCAGAAATAAGCTTATATATATATTTCAAAACTATTTGGCAGCCCTCGCACAAAATGGCCGCCAGGCGATAGAGTTAATGTGTGGAATTTATCAAGGAAATAGAAGTAGGTAGTCTACGAGGAATATTTTCAGTGATGCCCACCTAGAAACCCCACATTAAGAGCATAACACTGATTTGTCTGTGACAAACACGGAGAACAACACACTTATAAAATTTGAATCAAATACATCGAAGTGTAATGGTGTGGGATCGAACTCTCGCCTCTGGTCTCCCGTGAAACACACACACACACACACCTACAATGTGATCAGAATCTTAAAAGTATCACAACTAGACAGCCTACTGAACTCACATGAGGTTTGAAAGGTTGGTTCCACCATCCAGTGTTGTCGCAAGTACCACTGCAACACACTCTGTTGGAGGTACTGATGCTTTCCACCTTGTGCTTCTCCCAATACACGATGAAATAATAATGTGAGGTATCTGCGCAAAAATGTGTGTGTGTGTGTGTGTGTGTGTGTGTGTGTGTGTGTGTGTGTGTGTGTGTGTGCGTGTGTGTGTGTGTGTACTCATCTAGGTGTGTTTACAGGGGTTGAGCTCTGGTTCTTTGGTCTGCCTCTCAACTGTCAATCAACTGGGGTACAGATTCCTGAGCCTACTGGGCTCTATCATATCTATATTTTAAACTGTGTATGGAGTCAGCCTCCACCACATGACTTCCTAATGCATTCCATCTGTTAACTACTCTGACATTTGAAACTGTGTGTGTGTATGATTTTGTACTTACGAGTGTGTGTTTGTGTTTTAATGCGTGTGTATGTGTGTGTGTCCTAATTCTAGAAAACCCACACAGGTCTCCATACGAGTTACGTATTTATCCACTTGTGTGATACACCGTATGTAGCGTATATCCTCATCACATCATCCAGCGGACTGATTTCTCTGTATGAATAAAAGTGAACATTATATAGTAAATTAATACTTGGCATATTAGGAGATAAACATGTTAACTTGTGAATATTTGATACGTGAGAGAGACGTGTGTTGAAGGAGAAGAGGAGAGGTTTCATTTGTGAATGTGGGTGATGAGATGCGTAAGTGCGTTCATTGGAGTATGTGGGCATTTGGTACGTATGTGGGGCGAGTATTGGCGTTACTCTGCATGCATGGGAGCGTGGGTGCGACTGAGCATGTGCTCATCGGAGTGCTGTTGGGAGAGTGAGTGAGTGAGTGATCACGGGAGGTCAAGGTGACTCACCTGACAGGCTTTGGCCCGGGACCCAACGCGGAACTTGGACGAGGAATGGCGCTCTAACTCGTCCTCTTTGATCCTCGTACGCCACGCCCCCGTCCACCACAACTTTACGAGTACTCCAGCTGTTTCACAATCCCCCCCCTGCTCCAGCTGCCTCCCCCCCATCCCCCCCTGCTCCAGCTGCCTCCCCCCCCCATCCCCCCCTGCTGCAGCTGCCCCACACCTCCTGTTCCAGCTGCCTCACAACTCTCCCTGTTGCAGCTGCCAACACCACCTGCAATAGCAGCCCCCACACCAACCTCCTGTAGCTCCGTCATCCCTACATACCCGACCGCTGCATCTGCCCCCCACAGCACGTAATGGGTGCCGTGGGGGGCATATAGTAGTCGGGCAATAATTGTAATTCAAAGGTACAGAATACCGACCCTCCCAGACGCTGGTCTGATCCAAGACCAGAACCGCCATGGACGCCATGGCGTCCATGGTATATGATGAGTCACGTTGCTCACCATATATAACAAGAAAACTTTTATATCTCTTTTATATCTCATTTTCGTTGGGTTAGATTCGGTCATGTTAGGTTATGTTGGGTTGAGTTGGGTTGGTTGGGATTGGGTTGTTATGGGTTGCGATAGATTTGTTTATGGCGTAGTGATGACGTAGAGGGATTTGGTCTGAGACCTTACGTGGTCTAAACTTCTTGCTGGGGGATAATTCGGCAGAGGATGTGATCGTGATGAACCGCTGTAACCTGCGCTTTCGACTTGCATCTGTGGATCCCGGGTTCGATCCCAGGGCTGGGACGGAAATATTTGGAGAAATTTTCGTTCACTTGATGTTTCTGTTTACCAAGCAGTATATAAGTACTCCGAGAACTAGGAAACTGAATGTGGGATGCAACCTGTCACTTACTACGGGAATTATATCCTGCCAAAAGGCATATACTTGTTTATATCTCGTCTTTAGTGACTTTAGATTCAGGAAGGAATTGAATTCTATACAATGCTTCAGACCCTTGTTATGACCTCCTATGTAGCCTGGTGGAACGAGTCTACCCAGTGAGAGTTATTCTGCTTTCCGGACCAGAAATTAAGAGGTCGGAGGAATAATATATAATATACGTCAGTGAGTAATCCAAGAATACGAGCTGAGGATGAGCGTCTTATTAAAAGTGGCATGGAATGAGATGTCGATGTTTTAGGTGACGTGACGTGACGCTAGCAGGACGTCGTAACGTTACTTGAGTCACAGCAGTCGTCAGAGATGGTCGTACTTCGTTGATCTCCAGGAAGAAGGAGAACATAGTGCCCTGTGTTAGCGGTGAAGTGAAGGCTACTTGTTTGCAAGTGTGAGGAAGCTGTTGGGGACATTGTACACCATTTCTCTGTGATTTGGATATATTAGAGGCGGCCTGGAAGCTAGTGTTTGGTCGCGCCTCTGTGGAACTCTAATTATGTGCTCCTTCAAGAGGAAGGAAGTAAGCAGGCGTTTCTGTGTGGAGCCTGCCGGGCGACTCCGTTTACTCGAGGCAGGACTGGAGGAAGCCTTGTGAAGCAGTCCTAAAGCGATTTTTGTGGCCGGGCTGAGTGAGCGCCCCACGCCATAGATTCCTGCGGTGAGCTTGTTAACGAGTTGTTAGTTTAGCTACCAGTATTTGATCGTGTGCCCAGCGATCATAGTGAACATATGTGTATATAGGGTAGAGATTTAATTGAGCCAGCGAGCTAAAATAGGGAATTAGAGTTAAGAGAACATGCTGGAGGGAGCAGGGATACATCCGCTCTCGATGGAGGTCAAGGAGCGACTGAGGAGCGGAGGCCTCCATGAGGTGCGGCCAGGCCAGGGTGGAAGGTCCCATCCGTGTCAAGACATGTTTCCAGCTTGGACTCGTCTAGGTTGGGGAAGTACCCACCACAGTTGGACGGCGTGGTGCGGCGTCGGAGGATGAGAGTTAATGCTGGGATGTAGGTTTATTACTTATGTTTTGTTAGGAAAACATTTTTATTGTCAATATAATGAAATTGCAGGTTTGTCTGGGAAGAAGGTAATGGAAGAACTTCGAGGCTGGAGAAGAAGTGTATGTTGAACTCTGAGGTAGGGCTGATCTCCATCTTCAAGCAGTGTAGGGGAGCTACACGTTTCTTTGTGGAACCAGTGGAGAAGCGTCACTGATGTTGGAGAAGGACTTCATTGTACAGCAGATTTGGGAGAACTGCAGAAGTGCCTTTTCTGATTTTTGGAGGACCTTGATATATGCATTGATAATGACCCTGTAGGGGTGGAACAGAGGACTTTTGTGGACCCATTATTGTATAAGGGGAGTGGTTGAATGTTTATTGACATGTAAGACGATTATCTTGAGATTATCTTTATCTTGAGATGATTTCGGGGCTTTTTAGTGTCCCCGCGGCCCGGTCCTCGACCAGGCCTCCACCCCCAGGAAGCAGCCCGTGACAGCTGACTAGCACCCAGGTACCTATTTTACTGCTAGGTAACAGGGGCATAGGGTGAAAGAAACTCTGCCTATTGTTTCTCGCCGGCGCCTGGGATCAAACCCAGGACCACAGGATCACAAGTCCAGCGTGATGTCCGCTCGGCCGACCGGCTCCCGTAAGAGTAAGGTGAGAGATTGATTTCTTCTTTTGTTAGGGGGGGGATACGTATGTAGATGTTCCAGGTATTTCAGTCCCAAGCAGAGTTTCATATATTTCTATGGTTTAAGATACATTATTGTTGTGCTAGGTATTTCAGCCGCCAAGCAGTGGAGAAGTTGTGAGCCGAGAGTTGTGCAGTCGCTCGATATGGATAGTTGGTGAAGCCAGGATATGATATTGGAGTGCTACCGGTTTGTAGCAGCTTAGAGTGTTATATGGAAATATTATCTATCATATTTTATATGTATTTTATATTTTAAATCTTTTATTATGTACATAATATATTTTTATTATGTACGTCTTTATGTATTAAATGTTTGTCAACAGATGGTCTTTGCACTTGTCCTGGTGAGGATCCTCGGGAGGTGAGAGAGAGGGTCACGGCTGCGGATAGGGTGACAGTAGACACTAATTCACTAGAAGTGGATTTAATAGATCATTCCAAGCAATGAGACAGTGGGGAGTCACGGCGGCTCGAGTAGGGTCAAGACATGACTCAAGACATCAAGGCCAGTTTTGGAGCCGCACCCCTAAATAGGAGACGCTGAACCCCTCTCCAAGATCCAGATGCGTACATGGGGGGGGGGGTATACTAGGTAAATTGCAAGCACTCCAGTGTCCATTGCTAGTCGACCAACGGTAACGGGAGTGTGCCTGTCGAGGTCGGCTGTTGTTCTCTCAGGGAGAGGTTGGGGTCTCTGTCCGCCTGTATGCAAGTAACAGTCTGGTGCAACAATCAGAACTCCCTTTTGGGTTTAAATCCCGAACCAGATCTTTTCTGACGTAAGACCCTGCTCTGTGAGTGGGTGATTTTCCCTCTGCTCTTGGGTTGCTGGTAACGACGTCGTCTCGTTAATGAGGATAATGTCGCTGTTGTTGTCTTGCCACCCATTATAAACCAGCTTGCGGTGGTGATGGATCAATTTATACCTCACAATGGAATTAACTTCTCAGCCGAGGAAGCACCTTCCGTCCGCCGGCCCGCCGCGCTACTCGCTGACCTGACACACACACACACGTCAACGAAAGCTATACAATGTAGTCACACCTCTCCGGGTTTTTATTGTGAGTTTTTACACTTTATAAACATGAACGATAATCCTTCAGCCTACACTCTCCCCCACCCCTCCTCTCTCTCTCCACAGAGTCCCCCAAGCTCTGAACCTCCCCACACCATGCACCCCACACATCCTACACCCCCACAGCACCTCCCGCACCCTGCACACTCTACCCTACACCCCCACACCCTGTACCCCCACACCCTGTACCCCCACACCCTGTACCCCCACACCCTGTACCCCCCACACCCTGTACCCCCACACCCTGTACCACACACTCCCTGCACGTCCCACTCCTTGTACCCCACACCGTGCTCTTCTGGGATGCCTTGGATCTCATATGTAGAAGCACTATCATAACCCGGTAGGTGAAAGACTTCAGTGGGCCTGGAATAATCTTGGTGTACAATATACTGTTGTGAACCTATTATGCCATGGGTCTAGTATACTCTAGTTGGCCTAAAGTATGGATCCAGGCTAGTATAGTGTAGTATGCACTTGTCTAGAAGACAATGGGTCTAGTATGCCCCTGGATTTAGCGTACACGTTGCAATAGATATATTTAATAATCAGTTCGAAACACTTGGACATTTTTTCAATGAAATATCTGTTCCTTCAATGGAGTCTTGATTTGGTAATTCATATTCGCCTTCTTAAGTCCTTATGGCATTCTCTGTCTTCAGTGAGGATTATTAGCTTAAAATCTAATAATAATCAATAGTTCGCGTGTCCAGGTTTGCTCCCAAATTATTTGAAGGGGAAACTGAGATTTACCACACCCAAGTAAGGATTGTAGATCGTACCTGTCTGGCTGTTGTGTTGTTATAGATTCAGCTACTCGGAACAGATCCAAGTAGCACGGGCTATGGTGAGCCCGTAACTTACCTGCACAGGAGCGTGCTGTCTGTCTAGCTGGTCTTCGAGTTTTTATACTCAGTTTATGTACATGCATATGTGGTGGTGAACGGTGAGGCGAGTGTGTCCAGGGGAAGGGGCAGGAAAAGAGGGTGAGGAGAGGCGTGAGGGTGTGATGTGAGGGAGGTGTGAGGGGGGGGGAGGGTGGAGTAAGCAGTTCGAGGGGTTTGCTACTACTAAAAATACGTTCTTCTTGAACATCTCAAGTGTGGGTGGGTCCTTGCCTTTCTTTGTTTGGGTGTACGAATGACGTGTGTTCGTATTACACTGTGTGCTGCGGTAGCTTGGTTGGCGCTCTAACGCAATAAGTGTAGTTCCTGAGAAGGGCATAAGTAATTGAACTGTATGCATTGCTATATTAGTTAGTTCTTATAGTAGTTTTATAGTAAAGTAGTGGGAAAATTGAATGAACTAAAGAAGGAGCAGGTTGTAGAAGCAAACTCCATTCATACTTACAAGAGTCATGTGATGAGGAAATAGGTCAAGCGTCGTTGCATTAGACAACCGGCGGCTAAGAAAGGTGGATGCCAGAAGCTAAAGCTCGATCCTCGGGAACAAATAGGTGAACACTTCTGAACCTTTACGAGTTGCTTGTGTGTCTTCTTAGATGGGGGTTCCACGAAGGGGCGATATACTCTGAACACTAGTCTCACGTAGGCGTTGGACAACGATCTAAATGACTCTATATTTAGGTTTAGGATCTTCTAACTTTTGCTAGTGTGAAGTATGCGGCTGACGTTATACTATTTGTATGAGCCTCTGGAGTTATGTTTAGTGATATGTCCACTCATAGGTAGTTTTCTCCAGTCCTTACACTGGAGAAAAGTAATTCGTGGTAGTTTCCATTCATTGTGTACCGTTCCTTTTGGTCTTCTGTCACATGATCCATTTCCATCTCCTTACACTTGCTGGTGTTGAAATCCAGAAGCCATTTCTTGGACTAATTCTGCTGCTATACCTTCCTTCTGGAGCGTCTATACCTTCTGGAGATCATTCACGTATATCAGAAACAAGATAGGTCCGAGTACAGAATGATGGGGGCTCCGCTGGTGACATCACGCCAGTCTGAGGTCTCACCCCTCACAGTAACTCTCTGCTTCCTGTTGTTTAGGTACTCCCTTATCCATTGGAGCGCCCTACCACTTACTCCAGCTTGTTTCTCTAACTATGCAAGCTCTTATGGGGTACTGTTCAAAAGATTTTGACAGTCAAGAAAATGCAGTCTGCCCATCTTTCTCTTTCTTTCTTAACTTGTTGCTTGGTCATAAATTTATTAAACTGTGAAACGATAATTATCCCTGAACCCATGTGGTGGTGTAAAAGTCCTTCTCTCCAGATGTGCTACCAGGCTTTTTCTCAGATCTTCTCCATCACCTTGATGGTATACAAGTTAGGTACACGACCTGTAGTTCGCCTCCTGCCTTTCCCCTTTTATAGATTGGGCAGACATCTTTCCTCGCATCCAGTTCATGGGAAGAAGTAAGCGGTAATACACCTTACACACCTTATATTGAAACAAGCAGGCAGATATACCCTCTTCTATAAAAAAGCAGGCAGCTATATCCCCCTCCTCTCCCATCAACAAGCAGGCAGCTATGCAACTCCCAACCAGAGGAACAAGCTGCCAGCTATACCACCGAGGACGTCCAGGTGGTGTTGACACTGGCACAGCCCAACCAGAGGAACAAGCTGCCAGCTATACCACCGAGGACGTCCAGGTGTTAACTGCAAGTTCTGACTGTGTCATAAAGATGGGACACAACCGTACACTGCTGGCCGGGCACTGCCCTACTCTCTAATATTCTCTTTACCACACCAGTGGAGTGTCCCGAAGCCCAGCAAAAAGCTAGAGGTACCAGGAGGTGCAGAGGGAAGGAGGACAGGTTGAGGCAGCCTCCAGGGTGTTTGGATTGGCTCTCACACACCGTGTTTCCCCGTGCTCTCTCTTCCGACGACGAGATCAAAATGGTTTCTGTCATTGTGATTGTTATCCTCTTGACCAACTTATTTTGATGTTCGCCGGGATGGTTTTTGTGTCCGTTCTCAGTGTGTTTATGTTCGGTGGTGGTTTGTGTTGGGTTAGTGGTCGTTTGTGTTGGGTTTGTAGTGGTTTGTGTTGGTTTAGTGATGGTTTGAGTTAGGTTAGTGGTGGTTTGTGTTGGGTTAATGGTGGTTTTCTCCTGAATTTTTGGAAATTGTTTCATATTTCTGTACTTTCTCAAATTATACTGATTTCAGCCCAGGTGAGGATTCCGTGCTGTTGCTGCATACTCAAAGGTTTGTCTAATATATATTGTATCATTCTCAAGGCTCTCTCGCCTAGGTTCCTTTGCGCTACCTGAACACCTGCCCAGTATGCATACGCTCCAGACACTAACCTGTTAAATGTGTATATCTAACTCTATGTTAGGTAAGGTAGGTTAGATTATGTTAGACTTGATTAGATAGGTTAGGTTGGGGGGTGTGTGGACCCTATCACAGATATTCTAGCCGCTGAAAGTCTTTTTCTGACATCAACTCGAGTTTTTTCATGCAAGGTCTAACCTTATTGCCTTCCTTGAGGTACCATCTACAGTGTAATGTTATTTACCCAGGGACATCTTTATTAGTTTTCGATTAGCATTAATTATCGTGTGATTTGTTGACTATATGGGCTTTGTTACAGATTAGACTAGGCTATAACAATCCGTAGGAATAATTAGTTGAGGTCAGGCACTAATGAGGTTGTTCATGGCGACAATAACCTTGTATTACGAAGTTTCGATATTCGTTAACTGTTTAATATATGTAAAAACAGCCGCCATGATTGTTAAATGATTGTACTGGTTTCGTAATTGGTTGCGTAAATCCTTGATGATTCATGGCCCCCACGAATTTCTGTCTGCTCTATTTCGTGAAGCTGCTTAGAGTTCTCCTTGACTCCTGTATTTGTACACATCTAGATGTACTCACGTAGATGTACCAATTTAGATGTACCCATCTTAAGATTTATTAATTTTCTAGATGTAGAGATGAATGTCAGATCACATTCTCTAACATGCTGTTAAACATGTTTTTCTTTCAAACACATTTTGTTTAAACCCAATGTAAAGTATTATACTAAAGACGTTGTTCTGTCACAGCATCGCTTTGAAGACCCTCGGTGGGAGTGCGAGTGCTTTCGGTGGAGATTCTCCCTCTAATTGCTGCACTTAGAGGCCATAGACACAAGCATAGAAATTTATTTGCCTTAGATAACCTTCAAATTTATATATATATATATATATATATATATATATATATATATATATATATATATATATATATATATATATAATATATATATATATATAATATATCATTCAGACAGATAAAGTATGCCTTCTGTTTATGGAGTGTTTACTTTATGAGCTTATTACGTTG
>WNGS01163947.1:3566643-3600626 GCA_020271785.1 Procambarus virginalis
GTCTTCACAAAGAGCAAGAAGTCCTGAAGCAAAAAAAGTGGCGAGAACCAAGCAACTTTTAAGATTTTGAAATTACCAGAGATGAGGTCATTAGTCACTGCTGGTGCTGGATGTAACAAAGACTGTTGGACCTGACATAGTCTCATCAAGTATACGAAAAGAGGGTGACGAATACAATATGTCCCCCTCTCTCTATGGTGTATATAGGTCACTAGAAACAGGAGACCAACAGAAGGTACATTATGTTACCGTAATCCCAATGTATAAAAGGGAGACAGGCAGGAGGCACTGCACTACAGGTCTGTGTACCTAACTTGTACAACATTCAAAGTGATGGAGAAGTTCGTGAGGAAAAAGTTAGTAGCACATCTGAAGAGAAGAGGCTTTCTAACACACCACTAACATGAGTTCAGGGATAATTACTCGTTTCACATGGTTAATAAAATTTGATGACCATTCGACAAAAGTTAGGCAAGCAAGATAAAGATGGGCAGACTGCATTTTCTCTGCCTGTCTAAAAGCCTTTGATTCAGTAACTCCATAAGAGGCATGTGCATGACTTAGAGAAACAAGCAGAAGTAACAGGTAAGGTGCTCCTCTGATTAAAGTAGTATCTGTGAAACAGAAAATATCGAGTTACCGAGAAAGGTGGAGAGCTCAGAATGGAGAGATGTTATTATCTTAGTCCCTAAGGGTTCTATACTAGGATCTGTTCTGTTTCTGGTTTAAATTAGCAAATCTTCCAGAGAAAATAGATTCACTCCTCTCAATATTGTCGAGGCTGCTAAAATTATGGGTAGTGAGAAAATCCATAGGAACCGTGATAAGGATTCAAACCTATGTGCCGGGTATTCCCAAAAGCACGGTCTAAACGACTACGCCACGACATGGTAAAAGAACTGCAACCTGGGGCACTAATGCACCCTCTTGGATTCCCGAGGCTTCCACTGAAGACGAACCAGGGTTTCACACAATCTCCCCATGCGCATGGGGAAATTATCAATGTGAGTGTGTACTCACTTAGTTGTACTCACCTAGTTGTGCTTGCGGGGGTTGAACTCTGGCTCTTTGGTCCCGCCTCTCAACTGTCAATCAATTGGTGTACAGATTCCTGAGCCTATTGGGCTCTGTCATATCTACATTTGAAACTGTGTATGGAGTCAGCCTCCACCAGCTGTGTGTGTGTGTTTGTGTATGTGTGTGTGTGTGTATGTGTGTGTGTGTGCGTGTGTGTGTGCGTGTGTGCGTGCGTGCGTGTGTGTGCGGAGGCCAAAGTGTGCGCACGTGTGTTTGTAACAAGAAATGCTGAGAGGAAAAATAGATTATATATTACAAGCGAATATTAGCAGAAGCTGTAAATACAATTATTTGCTGAAACATAAGGCGCTGCTCGTCCACCAGATGTATGGTAAACAAGCGACATGCACTGAAAGAGGACGTCGTGGAAGCCACCTCCATTCATAACAACAAGAGCAAATGTATCATAAAAGAGTTAACTCTCACCGAAAAGTAATCACTGGTAGGTAATCAAGTTTACAAAAGCTTTCTCGGAGAGTCTCTTATCTTGAGAGATTTTTCTGTCTTTAGCTATTGGTTTCTGAATACAAGCCAATCTTTCTGAACAGTCTTCACTCTACTTACCATTTCTAAGGGTATTTAGGCTTCAAATCAAAATCTTGTCGACGAAGACCTTCCGTGAAGTGAGACTCATAGAATGGGACTAGACAATACCTCTCGTTACATATTATTCATCAAGTACCAAAATATATGCAAAAAAAGACACTGACAAAAAAAGAAGACTGACTGACACTACTAGCAGTAAATAGGTACCTGGAGTTAGTCAGCTGTCACGGGCTGCTTCCTGGGGGTGGAGGCCTGGTCGAGGACCGGGCCGCGGGGACACTAAAAAAAAAACCGAAATCATCTCAAGATAACCTCAAGATGACTTGAGTGGAATTCCCTGTTATCAGGGAATACTCCTTGTTACTCTTTGTGAAGAATTACATTGTGTCAAGAGGTAGCTAAGTGATTCTAAGAAAATATCTTAATCTTTCGAGATAGCTCAGCTGTGGAATGGGGGGGGGAGGGAACCAAGGCTTGAGATCACCTCGGAGAGCCTGTCTCAGAATCTTAGTTGAAAGACAGAGGTTCACCTGCACTGTGGCGGGTGCTCACCATCGTCTTGAGAATGGAAATGAAGTCTCCGGTTGGTATTTTTCCTTCTCACCTGAACATTTCAGGAGCGTCAAGGACGCGTTGGACCTCTGAGAGCCAGCGCTCTACACACTAGTTCTGAGAGCCAGCGCTCTACACGCTAGCTATGAGAGCCAGCGCTCTACACACTAGCTATGAGAGCCAGCGCTCTGCACACTAGCTCTGAGAGCCAGCGCTCTACACACTTGCTCTTCATCTCTATTACTCAAACCTCAACTCGTTACCTTGAGCCCAGTGCCACTACGCACTCCATTTCACTCGCCATCTTAATTGATCTAAAGACAAGAATCATCATTTTATTGTATTTAAATCCCGAGTAAGGCCTACCCATTACGTGTCATTCTTGTTTACAAGCCTCAGCAACACACACATACGTTACGCTACACTCATATTCATTATGACTGGAAGACATACACTGTCCCACTACAACCCACCGTTGTGCAGCCCACCTAACCTATCGAAGGCAATGCACAGGAAACGTCAGAATTATGGTGCTTTAATTTTCAATATTACATCTCATTATTAATGTATTTAATGCTCTATTGCGTAAATAGAAATTCGATGTATTAGATGAGACGCCTGTGGCGAGTGAACCTTCAAGGGCTTCTCTTCCGTTCTCCATATTCCACCCTTCAGAAATATGCATTTTTTTTTATCCCAGGTGCGTCTGCCTCCCGCCAAATATGGAGTAAGCGTCGTGTCACCAACTGTCTCATATTTAAAAATTTTGCACCAGCGAACACTGCAACAGCGCTCAATGCGATTTTCATTTTGTCATTCACGCCTCGGTGTTTCATGGTAGATTTTGAAAGTGCTGATGATCCCTATTACGCGTCTGTGTACAGCATTCTGTGTACCATGTCTTTTTTTCATCTTTTTTTTCCCCCGTGGGGGGAGGGGAAGGGAGATTGGGGTCGTAATGTTTAACTCGTGGAAGAAAGTCTTCGTAATATTACGTCCTTTTTCAAATCATTTCATCTTTTCCGACGGCTGTAAATTGATCTTCACGCTTCTGCTGTTGGGAATTAGATATATATCATATATTTTCACTCTCCTGATATATAAAGCCGTTTAATATTTATGAAACCGAAGATGTTATGCCAGACATATTTTTCTGTAATATTCATGCACGGGCCTTAAACCTCTGGCTGGGCCATTAAGTGTTATTCTTGTCTGACATGACGACGGAACATTTTTGGACCAGAGACTCGTGTCTTGGCTGCTTCCAGATTTAATTATTTCAATGCGGAATTTATGAGACGGACTTATGAGGAGAAAGTTCAAAGAAAGTATGGCAATAGAGCATTTGGCGAAGATATGAGAATATGGAGCTGGGATATGAGGACAAGGAGCTGGGATATGAGGACAAGGAGCTGGGATATGAGGACAAGGAGCTGGGATATGAGGACAAGGAGCTGGGATATGAGGACAAAGAGCTGGGATATGAGGACAAGGAGCTGGAAAATGAGGGAGGGATGAAAGAACGCTGCTCCAACCACTTGCAAGCATAGAAGAATCAAGCATCTACTCAGCAAAAAAAAACGAGGTCGACAGCTGTACTGATCGGACTAAATTGTTATATAAAGAGAGCAAGCTGCAACAACGTGGTTGGACACAAATAACCCAACCCACACATATGATATGAAATGACGATGTTTTGGTCCGTCCTGGACTCTTAAGGTCCAAGACTTGATAATGATACGGGACTTGATAAGGGTCCAAGACTTGATAATGATACGGGACTTGATAAGGGTCCAAGACTTGATAAGTGTCGTGGACTTGATAAGGGTCCAAAACAGACAGAAATTTCATCACATTTAATTTCATTAATTTTGCTAGGGTTATCAGTTTAACTCTTAATATAATGTTACAGTTTGATCTGAAAAAAGAAAGTTTTTATCATTTTCATAAAAAGTCAATAAAGTAATATAAATATGAGCTTTAAATAATATCCACGAGATACACGCTGCAGAAACGGAGTTGGAACAAACAAAATACAATTGCTCATTCATGTGAATCCCGACTCACGTATCCTCCGCTCCCCTCCCCCTCCCCCCCGCCTAATCACTTTGACTGGACGGTAGAGCGACTGTCTCTACTGTCTCCAAACGCGGCCAGCGGATCACCCCTCAGTGGCTATTGTTTTCTCTTCCAATAATAAACAATAACATTGTTAATGTAGCCAGCTGTTCTGCTCCTATCATATTTTCACGATGGGAAGTGATTGAACTTGTTCATAATTTATGAATTTTAATATTTTTCATAACATAATTTTTAGAGAAACTCTTAACTGACTTATATGTCTAACGTATTCCAAGACTTTAGATACATGGGATTAATATAATTAGAAACATTATTACTCAACCCGTTAGTTTGCAAAGAGTGTGTTGTGGTGTTAGTAACATTCGTAGACCTACCAGGAGCACACAAATAATTTGTTTCTAGTCAATGCTACAGACTCCCGTTACTTTAATGTAAAACAGTCGTGTTGTCTTCGTTGGTTCTCTCTAACAAAGTGGACAGCTTCAGAACTTACTTTATTTTAATGATTCCAGTTTCCTATACTTTTAGGGTAGCCAAAATCACCCTCATAGCTTTATTTTGTATTTTGTATTAAATTTGTACTCATATGATATCTCCCTCACCATGTCCAAGTGCTCTATGGTGGCGTTGACTTAGCGCCTTCTCCTCATAACTACCTTACCTTACCTCGCCTGGTTGGTCTTCTAGTTCAAAAGCAGCAATGAAGTTAAATTAATTAATTAAGTACAACGCGTAGTAATCTGCTAGGAATTTAAAAACAATTTTTTTAATATCAAAGGTTTTGGTAGTTATTTACTGAAAGCATCAAGGTCAAGTTTTTCCATAAAATTGAAAGATTCTGATTACTTTTTTTTTGGAGGGGGAAGATAACGAGAACACATTCAAGTCCTCTGGCTACGAGATAATCAAGTAGAGCTTGATGTCATCCTTGGATATTTGAAGCCTTATAATTGACATCTACATATTAATTGACAGCTTAGTCAGGTAAAGTAGGCATGTAAATTGTTAATTCGTGAATCGAAACTGAAAATATTTACCTATAATGTTTGATGAAGTCTACGGAACGATCCAGCCACATTTCACTATGTGTTACCTCGTATATAATAATGCCTAATAAGTTTAGTAATAGATCTATCTTGAGGTTATCTTGAGATGATTTCGGGGCTTTAGTGTCCCCGCGGCCCGGTCCTTGACCAGGCCTCCACCCCCAGGAAGCAGCCCGTGACAGCTGACTAACACCCAGGTACCTATTTTACTGCTAGGTAACAGGGGCATAGGGTGAAAGAAACTCTGCCCATTGTTTCTCGCCTGCGCCCGGGATCGAACCCGAGACCACAGGATCACAAGTCCAGCGTGCTGTCCGCTCGGCCGACCGGCTCCCCTGACAGCATCGTCAGGTGATAAACGGGGTTCAAGAACACTTTCGCTTTAGACCTTAATGTCGGACTCGCAGGATACTGATGACTTCAGTTCCACAGTTCCTGATGACTGGCCCGGCAAATGACTCAATCCGTGAGTGTGATTCACTGCAGTGGCAGGGCTCTCTTCAGATAGGAAAGAGGTTTTTTTTTTGCAGGGATATTCCTGCGCGGCCCTAAGCCTCTGGCTGGCCCACTAAGTGTTGCTTGTTTCTGTTTTACTTGGGCAGAGTAGGCGTATTTATTACTCGTATGGTCGCTTTAGTAAGATTGAAAGAGGGTGTTAGCATCTCTTGTTTACGTTGGACTTCAACGCAGATCAGGTCAGCCAGTCTCTTATTTTGTACTATAACTGCTGTTTGGATTGTCATCCAGAGGCGCTCGTTGAGCTCGCCGACGGTACTGGGAAATGGAAAGATTGTTGACAATGTAATGGCAGAGATGCTCGCGTTGGAGATGTTCAGTTATGTGTCTGCTGGTTTAAGTTGATTGTGAGCTTGTTGGTTGTATTTATGTTGGTTAAGAGCCTGTTGGTTGCCAATACAGACGAAGGTTTTAAGAGACTCCTGGAAAGAATATACACAATCAAACTGTGCTAATGAACTAATGCAGCTTACAGATATATTAATATTAGAGAACATCAAACAGAGCCCTAAGATATATATAATTCGTTTATAAGGAGATAAATTCTTGCACAAGGTGCTAGATCTAGAACTTATTATCATTTATAATCTTCTATGATCCTCTTGATGTAAGGAATAAGGCAGAGAAAAAGTTCCTAGAATAATCTTAGGAAGTAGTTTAGTGTTTAAACCGTGACAGCAGACACCTGCTGGCGGGGTAGGGGAAAACACCAATGGGAAGTTCCTGAAGACTCCTGAAGGGGCAATACAGGCGAAGAGGGAGGTATCAGCCAGCCAGCCAGCCAGTCACAGTCACTTGGCGGCCATAATTGAATCGATGGGAGCGGATGGGGAGTGGCGGATGGCCTCCCCTCCTGTTAATGGTGAGGACGAGAGTGTAGCCATCAGTCAGGACACACGCCCGCGTTCCCTCTGAAAACCCCGGCGGCCTGCCCTGACATCACCATTAATCCTTGCGCCAGCCAGCCAGCCAGCCACAGCTACCACTCACCTACGTCGAAATCTTTGATGTACGTGTACTCTCCTTTCTCGTCGCAGTCCTTCGGTCGTCATTACGGCCCGTGGCATCACAATCGTCGCCAGTCCTACACCTGGCACCACAATCGTCGCTATTCCTTTTTTTGGCATTCAAACTTCAATTCTCTATCCAAGTCATTATCATTTTGTAAACCATAAACCTTTCATCAGTAATCATGCAGCTCATCACTGCTACACACCCTGCCACAGTCTAACTTAACGTTCCTTTAAGACCCCTGTTCTACTCCATCCATCAAACAATCAATCATATTACCACCAGGTCGTCCAGCAAGTTACGCACAAGATCACTCACCAAGGAATCAAGCAGATAAACCACCAGGTCATCCATCAAAACACCCACCAGGTTATCCAACAGATAATGAACCAAGTTATCCATCAGGTCCCTCACCTGGTCACCGAGAAGGTCTTCCATTCAGGTCATCTACCAGATCATCCTGCAGGGCATTCACCAAGTCTCCCACTAGGTCATCCACAAGGTGAGCCACCAGGCCATCCACCAGGTTATCAATCAGGACATCCTCCTGGTCTCCCACCAAGTCACTCACAAGGTCATCCACCAGGTCACCAATGAATTCGCCCACCAGGTCATTCACTAGATCTTCCACCAGAGACATAATTCAAAGTCTGCCAAGAAAAAATCAAAGAATCGCGATTTTACTGAAATCTTTAACAGGCGATAAATGGTTGAATTTAATGGGCCGGATTAAACCCGAACGTGGCTGGTGTACTGGAATGAGGAGGTTCGCTAGAAGAAGTGGTGGGCACTGGAAGCCTGGATGTGAGGCGGGAGCTGAGACTCTTGACGTAGGAAGCTGGAAATCTGGACATCCGGAGCTGGAAGTCTCGATTTGAATTTGGAGAAATCGGAAAAGGTTTTCTACTTATTTTACAAAATAAAACCGAGCCTAATCATCTTTTACCTAATACACGCTCTTTGAGGCCTAATAAGTACATACATGTGCTTTACTAGGCCTAAGAATATTCAGGTTTGGTTTGTAGCTTCATTTGACAGACTCTATAGAAGTGAATAGTACCTTATTCTACTATCCAATTGTCCATTACGTCATTATTATATATACAGCTGTTCTCATAGTTACAAAAAGTGCTATCTAAGCAGGAGAGAGGGAGGAAATTATCATGGGAAAGCGCCAAGCTATTAAGACTATATAGAGTCTAGGTTTCAATAACAACATTTAGGACTTCCCTTATCAAAATAAAAACCTGGCGCACCATTGTGACGCGTCTCCCAACCTGATAACTCCTGCGGTCATCAGGAGGTGAAAACCTTCACACACACATACCATAAAGAAGAGGAATGTTCTTGGTTCCAAATCATTTGCAGCATATCTAGAAAGATGTCTCAGGATAGGCTGCTTTCAGGATAGACTCTCTCTCTAAGTTATGTAAGAGCGTCAGAAACAAACTATTTTTCCTACGTCAGAAAAAAAAGCGTCTTTGTCTAATGGTACACTAGAATGACTTTGTTCTTGTATCTGGTCATCAAGACCATTCCTGTCCTTTCGAATAATAGACCACATTTTAATGTCAAAATCCCCAACGGCCAAATAAATGGGTGCTATAAATCATAGCGGTTCACAAAGAGTCACATTTTCTGTACATGGTCAATAAAATAGGTTAGGTTATGTTCGAGCGTTTTAGTATACTGATTTCAATCCGTTGTAGCAACTGGAGAGGACGGGCTGCGTCAAGACCACACCCGACTTGGTTATTAAAAACGACACTGGCAGATCAGCAACAGGCAAAAGTCCCTCGCAAGATAACCTTCCAGAAAATGAACTCCGACAAAAATGTAAAAAATGGTAACGAACACAAAACCTCCCCTGAAACTCTTTCGTTTTTAACTTTCGCGATTCTGTTTAATGAAGCAATGTTCGTCACTCGATCCTGGAAGAACGCATTGAATACCCGACTGGCTGTCACAACTTCTGGCACCATTATGGAACCTTTTTGATCATATATACGATCTGATCCCCCTCCCCACCCCCTTTAGTTTCTCGAGAGATGGCATATCCTTCTAGTCTAAGGTGGCTGGAACTATTTTTCTCTCCTGGCATTCAGGATCTTTCCCTGTTCAAGATGAGTGGCACTCGTCCCTATCCTCCTCCTCCCCCCTTCTCCTTCTCCTCCAGCTGTTACCGGCACTTTCTACCTCCCACCTCTAAGGTGGCTGGCACCCCGCGGCCAATTTGTGTGATGAAGGTGGACTGACACGTCATCGGTCAAGTTCTGACGCCTGCTGAAAAGGCCGAGATTACAAGCAGCGGCGCTCATCTGTTTCCTTCAGCCATAGGTGAGGCGTCACTCCCCCTGGCTTCTCTACAAACACTTCATTTCAAGACAAACAAAAAAAAGCTCTTTGCTTCATCAAAGAATACAAACTAATGTTCATTAATTTTGTTTTCCGAAAATAAATTAAATTTTGAACCTGAGGAAACTGGGGTTTTTTCGTCATAGATGTGTTCAGAATAATACAAAAAATATATATATTATTAACTCATATTTCCGCCTTATTGATTATCTGCCCAATCTCTCAACTGGAAAGTGGTTACGATGCACCGTAAGAGTTTCTGCCTCCCCCGGCATGGTGTCCTGCCTCCCTCAGCATCGTGTCCCTGCCTCCCACAGCATGGTGTCCTGCCTCCGCCAGCATGGTGTCCCTGCCTCCCTCAGCATGGCGTCCTGCCTTCCACAGCATGGTGTCCTACCTCACTCAGCATGGTGTCTCAGCCTCCCTCAGCATGGTGTCCTGCCTCCCCCAGCATAGTGACCCTGCCTCCCTCATCATAGTGACCCTGCCTCCCCCCAGCAAAAGGATACATAACTTGGATGGATATAAATTGGAGCTACCTCGTATGGGTCAATAGGTCTCCTGCAGTTTCAGATATTCGTATGTTCCTATGTTCTTAATAATGGGGAAATTTCTGAGGTGTGTGGCGTGGAAGTCAACTTGGGACTGACATACATTACGTTGGAAAGGCATATTTAACCATGAAGTAGTTTGTGTTGAAGCTTAGTCTTTTTTTTTTACCCTAAACTGTCGTTTGCGTTCAGTTTCACTGTTGTTGCTCTCCAGAATTATTTGTATTGCCTCCAGATATCAATGTGTTCATTATTTTAGTTTGTTTTCTCCGTGGAAATGATAAGACCTCAATACTTTTAATGCCAAGAGTGACGAGGAGAGCTCGTAGCCGGCTACAATCGCTTGTTGTAATGCATAAATCATCTACGTAGGGGCGACGGCCTCATTAGCTTGAGTAGGAGTGTACCTAATAATCTACGTTAACATATTGGAAAGCGTTGGACCGAGCACTCCGATAAGGTGTGTACATTACAAATTAAGCGTTATATCTACTACTGCTGAGTGAACAAGAGCGAACAGTGAAGTATCACTGAGTGTATAGATATGACCAAGCATCTTGTATTCAGAGCGGGAAATGAAGGGAAATGTGTGTTGTGTGTGTGTGTGTGTGTGTGTTGTGCCTGACTGTGTGCTTGAGTCAGTAGACATATTTGGTGTCCCATTAACTAGCTAATGACTGAAGTTATCCAATATTCATTCTAATCCGGACTAATATATAATGCTAGTGAACGTGTTGGCTATTTTATTAAATATTTCCTGCTATGTGTTTTTCTTTGTCGTAATTAGGTATCATGAGTGTTATCAGTGAACTCCGTTGTTATCTTAATGGATTATCACTGTTTCTGCATGTCAAAGTGTTAACATGGTGATTGACTTGTTATATCCGTGTCTTGTTATCCTCATTGCTCCTACGTTTACTGGAGAGAGAGAGAGAGAGAGAGAGAGAGAGAGAGAGAGAGAGAGAGAGAGAGAGAGAGAGAGAGAGAAAGAGAGAGCAGGAGACTAGGAGGCCAAGTACCAGGGCGTGAGTGGTTGGTAGAGTGACGGTGGTGTTACTCTCCTCCGACAGCAGTCCAACACGAGCGAGGACCCCGCAAGAGCAAGCACAAGGACGGCAGCATGGCCGGCCTGGGCAGCATCATGCACCCGGATCACTACCCCTCGCAGGACGTCTCCAAGGTGCCCCAGCTGCTCTTCCCACCGCCTCACTTGCCCTCCCTCAAGCACCACTCGCCTCATCTGTTCCCCGAGGGTATCCTGGCGCCCACACCCATCTTCATGCCCCACGTGCCCACCTCCCAGCCTCACGGCCTCCTGCATATGCTCTCATCTGCAGAGAAGATCCAGGTATGTTTATCTCTCTAAGCATCATCCTTCATCTCTCACTCCACTACTCCACCTACACCCCATCCCTCAGATGTCACCATCATCACTAAACACTCACGTTTCACCGACAAGTGCTATGAGTATCACCATACACTCACACGTCATCATCAAGTGTGACCATCATTATCATATACTCACGCGATGCCATCAAGTGCCACTATCATCACTATACACTCACTCTTCACCATCACGTGCCACCAGTATTACCATACACTCTCGCATCACCATCAAGAGTCGCCATCATCACCATACACTCACTATACAACTAAATGTTACACGTGTCCGCTATCAAAATCCAAGTTAGAACACATCAGCAATAAATAAACATTGATATATATTTAACTAAATAATAAAATAAAAAAAAATTGTAGCCATCAATAGTCAGAAAAAAATTTGACTTAGAAAACAAATGTCATTAAATCGAAGACTATAACAACGTAAATCTATAATGATTTGTGTTTAATGTTGTTTCCTTATGTTTACGAATGAGGATAAATGTTTGTTATTCTCGTGTTCCTCTTAAGTCATGCATCTTACTCACCCTCCAGTCTCTCAGGAGGGTGAGGAGGGTCATTTGTGCCATAGCCATTCACAACTTTATGTCTAGGGTGTTTTCTGTTCAGCTTTAGACTGATCTTTATTACAGCTTTATACTATTTTGAGGCACGTGTGGTGAACAGGACTCTTGGAGTCCTGTTCACTCCAAGAGTAAACAGTGTTCAAAAAAATAAAACTTTTTATGTTCGGGTTTTCGCCTCGAGAAAAAACCTTTTTCGATCCTAGATTCTGATAGAAAATTTTCACGAGAAAACGCTAAGCCACTTTAACTAAATACCACATAGCAGGGATCTGAAGATACAATATGAGTTGGGATATGAGGAAGCAGGGATGAAAAGGTGTCCAACCTCTTGGACTGACGGGGGATCGAACGCTGACCTTCAAGAAGTTAGACTTTTTCTCAGGAGAACCCCGTTGATGTTGTTTTTATCCTACAGAACGGCAAGCTGCCTCTAACCAGCGGGTCCATGGGAGGGATGTCGGAGGTGACAGTCTCACTTCCCCAGGCGCCCACCCTTCTGCCTTTCGCTCCATCCTGGGAAATATTCCAGGTGGGTCATGAAGAAAGTTAACTTTCCTGAGAAGACTCTTAATACGTCTCAGACATATACGTGTGCTTGCCGCACTTGGGAGGGTGTCTGTGGTTGGTTAAAATGTGTCTGTGAGTGAGTTTGGTTGCATGGGACAATGGCTGGTTGATGATTACCTCTATTTGTTCCCTGTGTTTGGTCGCTAGTTTGAATAATGAATATTCTTATATTTTCTCGTCGATTGTACGTATTTGTTGAGTGAGATTATATGTGCTTGCCTGTTGTTTACCTGTTTGAGCAATGACATTGGGATTAAGAGCCCGTGAACGTGTGTAAACTTCTCTGAGGGTCTAAAGCCTGGGAGATCGAGACCACAGGAGCAGCTCTGTTAACTGATATCTAAACTATAGGAATGAGAATATTTGTTTATCTGTCCAACGTTAAGGCCAGACACTTGGGGCTAGCCTCACCCTAATTTGCATGGGGAAATGGTCTGGGGTATGGGATGGACATAGGCTGGTCGATGAAGGCCGAAGTTAAACGCTTTAAGAAATATTAACAATTATAGTATCCCCCTGGTATCTATACTATACTTGTTACTCCCACTCAATTTTCAAGGGAGTCAAGTGAAATATATTGTGTTATTACTGTGAAGTTTTTAATGACCATAATAATATATTTTCCGGTAGACCAATACACTTGTTTCAGTGTTTCTTAATAATAAATCTTCTGCGCGTGGAAGGCGACGGCAGGGGTTGGGGAGTTGAGGGGAAGATGGAGGACGAAGGGAGGGACGAAGGGAGGGACGAAGGGAGGGACGAAGGGAGGGACGAAGGGGGGGACCTAGATGATAGGGACAAGGGGCTCAAGAGCCAGATGGAGTGAAGTGTAGGGAAAGAGGGGAAAAGACCCGGGGGGAAAAGACCCGGGTGCATCAATTCACCCCGCCGTATATATTGCGGTGGCTTCGGAAATTAAGAGAGCCTCCACTTACGGGCTCACCATAGCCCGTGCTACTAGAACTTCTTGTTCTGAGTAGCTGAATCTAAAACAACAACAACGACGGAAATTAAGAATATCGCAATATTGACGATCCCCGGGACTAATACGAAACGGCTCCGGTAAATAAGGAGAGGGGAGGATTGCCCAGGTTTTGATTCTTTTGACTAGTCTAAATTACTGTGTTTTGACCGGAGGAGAAAATGGAAAGAACGGACTCAAGAGTTACCGGATTGTGACTGTGTTTGACGATAACCTCTGGTCATCCACAGGAGACGACGGCAAGGCTGCTCTTCATGATGGTACGATGGATCAGGTCACTCGCCCCGTTCCAGACGCTCTCCAGGTCAGACCAGGCAAGTCAAACAAACTTTTAAATATCTCTTGATACCTTATCCTTTTTATTTGTAGCACTCTTTTATTTGGTCAGGCTTCTGTATCAGCTGCCTGGGGTCACATCACATCGGGCCCGCACAACCAGCGAAAGGAAGTTTATGGATTCTATCAAATTCCATTACGTGAACTTTTGATGGATTCTAATCTCATAGATTTGGGATATATATATATCGCATCACTATAAAGGGGGACAATCTAGTGTGCCCCGTTACGTAAGCTTAATGGAGAACTATGATAACAAACTCCATAAATAACAACATTTAAAAGAGTGCGCAGAGTTGTTAAAAGTTCGAATCTGCTGACTCTTGGGCAGGAGAAGGCGCGCTGGGAGCCCCTCTGGCCCCGCAGCCGCCAGAGGGCAGCAGTTGTCAAGCCGTACTCTGTAAATCAGGCAGTCTGTGACTAATGCTTTCGTGGCATGGTTAAGCAAGGCTGTTTGGTTAGCGGAAATTGCTATTTCAATGGTTTTGTTTGCTCGACGAGAATGTGTCGCAGGTCCTCGAGTTTCTATGTCTGTCTTGTTGATGATTTGGGCTCATAACACCACACATTCAAGTTAAATCCTCAGTCAAATTACTTCTTAATCAAAGTTACCCTCAGTCAAGTTACCCCCTAAGTAGAATTTACCTCCTTTAGTCAAGTAACTCCCTTTATCAAGTTACTCAAAGTTAATCTCCTTTATCAAACTAATACCTGAAGCAAATTACCCTAATCAATTAAGTTACCCCTGCAGTCAAGTTATTCCCTCAGACAAGTTAACGCCCCTCAGTCAATCTTAAACCCCTCATTTAAGTTATAAGTCACGTTAAACCCCTCGTCAAATAAAACACCTCAGTTAAGTTCCGCCCTCAGTCAAGTTACTCTCGGTCAAGTTACCCTCTCAGTCATTTTCATCTGTTAAATTACTCCTCTCTTTGAAGCTAGCCTCGCCTTCAAGTTACCGTATAGCCACGTCACCCTATAGTCACACTACCGCTATAGTCACGTTATCTCCTCTCTCCCTCACAGTGTGTGTTGGTGGAGGAGTCGTGGAAGGAATTGTTCCTCGTACATCTGGCACAATGGTACTTGCCGCTCGACCTTAGCGCCCTCCTCCAGAGCCCCGCTGCCCACTCCAGGTAACTCTCATACTCCAGGTAACTCTCATACTCCAGGTAACTCTCATACTCCAGGTAACTCTCATACTCCAGGTAACTCTCATACTCCAGGCGTGATAAGACAAGGTGACAAGAAGCCGTGGGATGGCCGCAGTGTTTCAAACGTAGATAAAACATTAAATGAGTTTAACTGGAAATAAACACATGCTAACTAATCAGAACCAATAAGCCTTCTGTACTTTCCTTTGCTGTCATGTAATAAATTGTTCTCCTGTCCCTATCCTCAGGTTGGGGAGTGACGAACGGACGGCTCTGGAGCTTGCCACTATCCAGGATGTGCTCAGGCGCTTCCGACACCTGTCCCCAGATAACACGGAGTGTGGATGTCTGAAGGCTGTCGTTCTCTTCAAGCCCGGTAAGTGATGAATCGTGGAAGATGATTGGTCGACGTAGGAGGTAGTGGAGGGTGATTGGTCAACGTGGGAGGTAGTGAAGAATGATAGGTCAACGTGGGAGGTAGTGGAGGGTGATTGGTCAACGTGGAAGGTAGTGGAGGACGATTGGTCAACGTGGGAGGGAGTTTAGGATGATTGGTCGACGTGGGAGGGAGTGAAGGATGATTGGTCAACGTGGGAGGTAGTGAAGGATGATTGGTCGACGTGGGAGGGAGTGGAGGATGATTGGACAACGTGGGAGGAGGTGGATTATTCTGTTGGAGTTTATGGATGGTCTTATGTGCAAGTGGATGATATTATATGGTGGTGGATGACACTATGTGGTGATGGACGATACTATGTGGTAGCGATTGATATTATGTGGTGGTCGAAGATACTAAGTGGTAAAACACTAGAGTGACGCAAGCGTGAAATAGCAAGAAGCAAGCATAGAACAGCGAGAAGCAAGCATGAGACAGCGAGAAGCAAGCATGAAACAGCGAGAAGTAAGCATAAAACAGCGAGAAGCAAGCATGAAACAGCGAGAAGCAAGCATAAAACGGTGAGAAGCATCATGAAACAGCTAGAAGCAAGCATGAAACAGCGAGAAGCAAGCATGAAACAGCGAGAAGCAAGGATGAAACAGCGAGAAGCAAGGATGAAACAACGAGAAGCAAGCATAAAACAGCGAGAAACAAGCATGAAACAGCGAGAAGCAAGCACGAAACAGCGAGAAGCAAGCATGAAACAGCGAGGGAACCTTCATATTGCATTACTGTCTACGTCTATCTATCCTACAATGACTTTCGACTCTGAACGAGGCTGGATAGTTGTGACCTGTTTTTGTCACCGATAATATCCATATGGTGTTTTGAGCTAGCGGCGTGATAATCAACACTTCATCGATGTTTATTTCATGACTGGTTGATCTGGAATGCGTGTGAGGAAATTACCAGGAAAATTCACTAAACCATTACGACTATATAGCACTTGGGTGGTATATGAGGACGAGGATCTAGGATATAATATATGTAATATTTTAGCGTTCAGCTTTATCGCCGGGTTTAATAATGTTAGCAACGAGATCATGTATGTGTATGTGTATTGTTTGTGATACGTCAGTGCTTTGTAAGCGGTGTTAAAATGTTCAATATCTGTTTCTATTGTTTGACTTTGTTTTGTTTGTAAGGCTGGACTTGAACACTTTATTCTTACGTTTCATGAGGGCTCCATGGTCATATTCTTGGGGGCTCCATGGGCCCATTCTTGAGTGCTCCGTGCGTACATTCTTGGGGGCTACGTGGACACGTTCTTGGAAACTCCGTGGACACATTCTTGGCTGCTCTCTGGAAATATACTCGGGTGCTCTGTGGACTTATTCTTAAGGGCTCCGTGGACACATTCTTGTGGCTTCGTGCACGCATTCTTGGGGGCTCTGTATAAAGTAAGACGTTGATGATTTTAAAAAGGTATACATAATACAAGTACGTTTTAAATTAGTTACTGTTCCATCTTAGCTAACCCAGGTTCTTTCTTCCATCTCGCCCTCAGACGCCAGCGGCCTTGTTGACGTGCACCCGGTGGAGATGTTGCAGGATCAAGCCCAGTGCATCCTCAGCGACTACATCAGAACCCGCCTCCCGCGCCAGCCTACTCGCTTCGGCCGCCTCCTGCTTCTCCTGCCGGGGCTGAAGACTGTGCGAGCCACCACGGTGGAAGGCCTCTTCTTCAAGGACACGGTGGGAGATACGCCCATCCACAGGCTGGTCCTCGACATGTACACCATGGACAAGAATGACCAAGGGGGACTGTGATAATCTCTCAAAATTGCGGTTGAGTGTCGCATCTTCAGCATCTTATCTTTCCGGATATCCGGATAGTGGTTCTCACCGATACAAGCGAGTAATGGAGTCGGAGCCCCCGTGATTGCGGTTAAATATCTCGTTTTCAGACTCTGGTCTCCCCGAATATCTAGATGAAGGCTACTTTTCGATACTAAAAAGTCTTGGAGTTACCTCCATCATGATGTGCCAGTAGAAAGGCTTTCAAGAGGACTTTATTGAAAGTATCGACCTGTCATAAAGTGAACCGATTACATTAATGTGGAAAAAAGGTAGAGAATGTATGTTTAAAGTAACGTGTTTACCCAGAAACATTTTGTATAATTTCTACTTGTTTGTACATAAACTGTTACCAAAGAGAAGTTGATAGAGAGAAGCGCCTTGAGCACAACGAGTTTGCTACACATGTTCCCAGTGATGAGGCTTATCTTGTGGAGCTGATAACATGACCTAGGCTTGGTGGGACGTCGCGCCACCTCTCTCCCACGTTGTGTTCAAGAGCACAGCCGTTAGGCAGAACAAGGCGATGGTTTCTCAATAGATAACCTTGTTAATGTTGGTGGAATCTTCCAGTGGCTGCTTCTGGTTACACTCCACATTTCTGCAACAATCTCATATTTTTTACCCATATAAAGGCGTGCATTTGGGTAGCAAATATGACAGAAACCTGCAAGATGCTACCGAGAGATGAATCTCAAACACGTGGAATAAATCTTCCCACTTGGTTCATTATATAACTGAGCAAATCAACACAACCGAGATCCGAGCAGAACACCGACCCAAAGTTCCTAAATCAGAGGAATTTTGATTCGGGAACTTTGATATTACTCTGATATCATCAGAGATATCAGTGGCTGCTTATATCGTCAGAGATATCAGAGTAATGCAGGTCATTACAGTCCAGGTAAGAACATATTCAAAGACAAGAGATCCTCCATACTATTGTATGTCATCCCTTGACCTTTGCTCTCTTTTGTGACGTTCACAGCGACCTGGAAGTAAAGTGGTCTCTCTCCTTCCCCTCTGTCTCCGTGCGTGAGGTGGGACAGAGAAGTCATGTGGTATTAGATATTGTATTTTTAACAACGCATTCCCTTCTTTCTTTTTAATTTTTACTCTGAATACGTGTCTGGGTCACCTTTAAGTGTTTATATTATATTACAGATACTTTTAAAATTATATTTAAAAAATTTGACATGAACAAATTATCGTCTGGTTCTTCGTGCCCCTTGTTTTGTTTTTTTTTAACCATACTATCAATATAATATATATTGCTGAACTACCCTTTTGCTCTCTTTATTTTCTACGAAGGTCAGTGGAGGTGTCGTTTTCCAAAGAATGTCATACATAAAAGTGTTTTCCTGAAAACTTAAAACTTCATTAAGCTTTAAGCTTTCAAGCTTTATTGTTTTAATACAATAAAACTTCATGCCCATTGTAAGGAATCCCATGTAATAAGTAAAGCTTTTCCCTCTAAAATCAAGAGCACTCTCTCTACTTCACTCTCTTCGTTGTATTAACAAAGATCTCATCTCAGTGATCTGTAACCTATACTTCCAGTGAGGGAGACTTGCACAAACCACAAAGCCAGGATGAGTTAATTGCTCTTAGAAGGGATGTAAGGACAATGAGTTGGACTATGAGGAGGGAATGAAGGAACAGTGCCCAACTACTTCGACCATTGGGGTTCGAAGGCCGACCCTGAAAGATGCGAAGCTGTCGTTGTACCGACCAGTCTAACCGAATGGGGTCGTCTGTAAAGATGTTATGAGATGCATCTTACACACAAAGAGCAAGTTATCAATTTTCAAAACCTACATTGTTAATAGTTTCCGTTAAACTCACTCCAAAGTGCTAGTTTGCTAGCACTGAGCTAGTTTTGATCACAAAAACCCTTACATTTAGAAGAGATTTCTTCATTACAAGTACTTATACACCACAAGTGTCTCTAGATCTAAGACTATCACAACGAGATCATTAAAATATCACATGAGCGAAAAAGGTTTCCTCTTAAAGACTGTAAGACGGTCCTTTTTACATAAACGTTAACAATCAAGGTTTTTCTAATATAAGAATATTTACAAAGTAAAAAAAAATGCAAAACCAAAACTGAAGATTTGAAAAGTGTTCCCATCCAAAAAAGTGACAAAATGGAAGCTGTTTGGATGTTTATAATACATTTCTTGACAAAGAAACACTTCCACTTGAAAAACACTTCCATAACAAAACAAAAAGTTCCTCGATCAACAAAAACTATAGTCAATAAAATGAACTTTCCAGGTCGATGAAGGCCATCATCTCTGTTCACCTCAGCCCAATAGCTTATTTAACCAGAAAGTAATTATAATTAGTTCATCGTTCTTCTTATTTTTTTTTTGCGGTTTTGGTTTGAAATCGTTTACATATTGACCACGTGCATGGAGAGCTGTTTACCAGAAAAAAGGCGTAAATAACATTGACCGTATGTATGGGGAGTCAGATGTTTCCCAGAATGAAGAGGCACGCAAACACGTCTAAGAGTTCAGGGAAGCTAAATGGGGTGTAGACAGTCTGGTTCTAAATGTATATACTCATGTGTTCGTTTGTGTGATCATGCACAACGAGTGTGGTCGCACATATGTATATATAATTTGCTTGTATGTATGTATATATGTATATTTTTGCGCCTATTTACAAATTAGTGTTAGCCTGCATGGTCTTGTATGAAAGGGATTTGTGTGTGGCTGATGGTTAGAGGAGGTGCTTTAGATGTGTAAGGGTGAGGAGGTGGCCAGGGGGTATAAGGTTGAGAGGGTGGTCAATGGCATGGAAGATACTTGACATGGGATGGACTGTAGGAGTGATGAGGGAGGGGGGAAGGAGTGGTGATTAAGGATGGGGGGGAGTGAAGTGATGGGGCAGGAGGAAGGGGGAGGAGAGCTGATGGGAATGTTCTTATAGGGACGAGTTATTAGAAATTCACTGTAAAGTCTTAATTCTTCATCAAATTCATGTCTCGTTTCTCTTTTTTATTTATTTTTGTTCTTGGTAATTTTAAACTCTTGCATTGAGGAAGTTCTTTTTCACATCTGTGATATCTTGTTTCCATCTTTACTGTTCACCACTTTTAGCACTGATTCTACTGTTTCAATTCCTCTTAATATTTGATATGTCGTTATCATGCCCGCCTTGTTCATTCGCTTCAGTGCGGTTATGTTCAGTTCCTTCGCTCTTTCCTCGCAGCCCAGTTTCCTCAGCTCAGGAACAAGCTTTGTTACATATCTCTAGAATTTTTGTTAGTTATGTTTTGTGCCTTTTCAAATGAGAAGTTCCATGTAGGAGCTGCATACTCAAGAGTTGTCTCACGTAGATTGTATATAGCATTCGGACGGCCCTTTCTTTTAAGTTTCTGAAAGTGTTTGCTGACTTTGGCCAGTCTGACATATGGTGCTGACATCATTCTGCCAATGTGAGACTCTGGCATAAGATTTCAAGCAATGACTACACCCCATGTGTTCATCCCTTTCTGATTCAGAAATCTGCCAGTCTCTTATAATTTCCTGGACTGGTCAGCAGTGTGACGGTCTTCTCTCTAACAGGGTCGGCGTTCGAGCCCCGAAAATACAAGTAGGTGGCCACCGTTCCTTCACTCCGACCTCATTTCCCAAATCCTTGTCCTCACTTCCCTTCCAAGTGCTGTATAGTCATACTGTTATATCTGTAAAGCGAGATATAACAGAGAATCTGTTATATTTGGACCGAGAATCTGGTGTCTTACTGTCAGAACTCCATTGTTATACTGACGGTTCTATTGGAAGATTGTTCTACTGACGGTTCTACTGGTAGATTGTTCTACTGACGGTTCTACTGGTAGATCTTACTGACAGTTCAACTGGTAGATTGTCCTGATTTTTAGGATGATCCGGT
Organism: Procambarus virginalis; assembly: GCA_020271785.1. NCBI lineage: Eukaryota > Metazoa > Arthropoda > Malacostraca > Decapoda > Cambaridae > Procambarus > Procambarus virginalis. Next base: position 3,587,528 of record WNGS01163947.1, read on the forward strand.
TTTATTTTAATACCATTCATATACGCTACGTGACTCCCCCCCCCCCTCCCTCTTTCCTGATGTTCCAATACGCGACGTGTTCTCAAATAATCTAACTAGTTTGACATCGATCATCTTGTGTGCTATAGCACTCGATATCTTGAATGATATCTAGGCTCTCTTCGATATTCTGTTCCGCACACGGCGCTTTGTAGGTTTCGGTGACTTGTCGTTTTATTTCCTTCAAAAATGATGGTATTTATAATAATTATTTGGTCGAAAGTACCAATATGTAGTGATGGATGACGGTGACCGTCGTTCTAGTTAGGTTAGTTCATGTATTATGCACCCAATACCCATCTTGTGGGCGGTAGTGGAAAGGGTTACAGAGGCACATAATGGGCTCAGGGACTGAACCGCACAATTCATTTAGCTAAGCAAGTTACAATCTTGATGAGCTAGTTACAAAATTCAATATCTGTACTTCTAATATTATAGAGTCCGGGAAAAAATAAACTAAATTGAAATATTCCTATGTCTAGTTTAATACATATATAATAATAACTTATTACGTCATGGGACAGGCAGCCAGTGTATATGCACTATATTAAGCTTAAGATATGGTTATCTTGAGGTTATCTTGAGATGATTTCGGGGCCTTTTTTTTTTTTTAGTGTCCCCGCGGCCCGGTCTTCGACCAGGCCTCCACCCCCAGGAAGCAGCCCGTGACAGCTGACTAACACCCAGGTACCTATTTTACTGCTAGGTAACAGGGGCATAGGGTGAAAGAAACTCTGCCCATTGTTTCTCGCCGGCACCTGGGATCGAACCCAGGACCACAGAATCACAAGTCCAGCGTGCTGTCCGCTCGGCCGGCCGGCTCCTATATTAGGCCTAGGATTGGTATATTAGGCTTAGGATTGCTAGGAGACGTTAGGTTAGGTTAGGTCTTATATTTATGTTGCCGTTAAAAAAAGTTCGATAGTACAAAAAGGCAACATTTTGGTGGTCCTTCACTACATACTGATACTTTCGACCAAACAGTTACTATCAGTACTTAAATTTAAGGACCATAGGCTGTTTTTTTATCATTATTGAATTACTCCCAGCCATGTCCTCTCCTCCTTAGGGCTCTGTTGAGGAAAACCATCCTGTCTCTGTGTCATTTCTACACCTCGAGTCTTGGGTGTGTACTCACCTGTGTGTGTGTGTGTGTGTGTGTGTGTGTGTGTGTGTGTGTGTGTGTGTGTGTGTGTGTGAGATCTTTCTGAGGGCACCATAAGATCCTCTAAAGCCTCTCTCTATCACATCAAAAGTGGTTAACCATATCAGAGTCGCAATCTCCTCAGTATATATATATATATATATAATATATATATATATATATATATATATATATATATATATATATATATATTATATATATATATATATATATATTTATATATGTGTAATAAATTTATTTATATACGGCCTGGGTTGGAATCTACGTCTAACAATACAGTTGTTGGACTTGCCCTAACTGTTGGTATTTCCCGTACAGCAGCGCTTCGTAAACAAAAATTTCTTTCAATTAGCTTCTAATACAGCTTCAGCTTCAGATACAACAGTATGGATACAACAGCTGAACCCATACTTTTAGAAACATTCTGCCTTCACTTGACGATCATACGTAATTATGAGTTGTATTCCTGATGTGCTCTGTACTTGTTTTCTTGAAATATATTGTACTAAAAGTATTTTTTTGTAATCTGATTCTTAGTCAGCAGGAGTGATCCTCAAGGATATATATATATATATCGCTTCTGGATGTATGTACACACACTGAAAGTTTACTTTTGTCGTGGACTATGTTTAGGACTAAAGTATACTTTCTAAATTATGGTCAGAAAGCTTTAGTGGTGTGCATAATAATCCTCCCGTGGTTGAGAGACGTTATAATCCAAAAGGTAAACCCATTTGTAAAATATCCATAATTCCATAATTCCAATCGCGTTGGACTATTACTTCTGGTCTGTTACTGTTGGTCTGTTACTTCTTCTCTCTGAACACATATTGGCAAAATTAATTTTTATATTTCGGTCTAAACATTTTGGCCTGGTCTATTTGTGTTGGTTGTTGTGGCCTGACTAGCGTGGGAATGACCCATGGTCTGAATCTTATGGCATGGTCGAAATGACATGAATTTTGCAGTCTTGATGTTCTGGTAAAATGTCCGCTTAAGATATATTGAGCCAGGCTGGGTTTTGCTAAACTGTGGTGTTTGGCGTCATGTACAATATGAAAATACTAATTTTACTGCTTCTGGAGTAGACATTTAGGTTGAACATGTACTTATGTTGTCAGCTCAAAGTCTAGGTGAGTTCTTGTGCCAAAGGTAATGTACATAGTAGCTCTTAAGATAGTACAAAGTCATTGCTGTAATGTTTATCTCCTGACAATAAATGTTCATATATAATGTTCTTTCCTGAATCCATTCCAGTAATATAGATTTTTTATTAATTTATGTATGTAACTTTATTGGTGATATATATATATATATATATATATATATATATATAATATATATATATATATATCTATATATATATATATATATATATATATATATATATATAATTGCCAAGCACATTAATGTGGACAAGAACACACTGGCCTATACACCTCAATAGACTGCAGACAATGATAGCTGCATATGAATTACAACCTGTCCTCAGGTGAGGCTCGTTAAGCTGCAGCCGTCCCCAAGACGCATTCATCAATGTTAAACTTATTGTATATTAAACATAGTTTAGTTCTCGTATATAAATATGATATATATTATTTTTCTAGGGAATGTTAGGCGTAGGTTAGGTTACGTGTTTAGGTTCTGTGTTGTTTTTATTGTTTTTATCTGAAGTAATTACGTGAGTGAAACATTTACAGAACGGCAATTCGAACAGAGGTCGTCGGCGAAGCACTGTTCGAGAAATGTTCCAACGTCATTAGTTGTGAGTCGTGTGTTCATAAATCAACCAACCCGTCCTCGACTCTAGTCCAGTCAGCCCGTCCTCCAAACAAAGATCCAAAAGTGATTCCATGCACCCGCCAAACCCCCTGTGTTATGAATGAAAAGCGGTTTACACACGACTCACAACTGCTGACGTTCGAACATTTTCAAAAACAAGTGCTTCACTAACGAATTTGTTCGAACCACAACNTATATATATATACATATATATGAAGGCCTGTCAACCATATAAGGGTTATTAAGGCCGTACCAACAGCTTAATGACCCGCAGTAATCGTCGTCGTCTCCTCATCTTCTGGTGAGTGGTTCGGTCATCTTAATGACCATTTTAATGACCGGCGAGTATATTTTAGTCTTAAATATAATTCATAACGTAAGTATACTGTCAGTGTATACATATAGAAGATGGGAAGTGGATAACCCGTTCTCTTGACTAGTATATCGCATTTTGAATATAACTTCCCAAAGGCCAAAAACTGATATGCTAAGAAGGATGGTAGCTCGCGAGAAATGTAGCGATATTTCGTTTCTATTCGTGGGTTCTAGGGTAGGTTAGGTTCGGGCAAGTTAGCACAACAGTTTATTAACGAAGGGAACGCTCGGGAAAACGGGCTGAAACCTCTGTGTGCATATTCTTAAGAATTTTAGATTTTCCAGGCTTGACAGGGAAGCTCGATTCTTAACTTAGTTGCAGGTAACTTTCCATATATATAATTATGACTGCAAAGGATTTCTTAAATATAGTTACCGTTTCTTTAGTCTTAAATAATTTAGACAATCGGCTGGGAATAAAATACATTGTTAGAGAATATATCACTAATGATATGTTGTTGTGGTCTGAAGCCATGTTCAGGAAAGAGGGGGGGGGCTAACCCCAACCCTCCAACGAAATTCCATCATATATTTGGCAACGATGAATTTGGAATTGAACTATCAGAGAGAAAGCGCCAAGCCAATACGACTATATAGCACTGGGAAGGGGTCAGGATAAGGATTTGGGATGGAACGGAGGGAAGGAATGGTGCCCAACCGATGAATTTTGAGCACACGGTGTCTCGCATTGTTTTACTGACGGTCGATTATTTTCTGATTATGGAACAATAAATGTTAATAATTAGATGATTATTATGGTTGTGTCTTTAAAAGTAAATGTTTAGTGCTGATATTGAGGCTATTCCGACCTCCCAATATGTGTTTTAGATAAGGCTTTATATCTTATCAAAGAAATGACATAATTTTTTTCCTTGTAAATATATATTTTTAACTGTAAGCCAGACCAAATATTAACATCTTACACTGGATAACATGGATCCTGTAGTTCAGTGGTCTTCGTCCTAGGCTCACAACCGAAGACCCAAGGTTAAGTCTTATCGAGGCCTAAAGGGTCGGGGGGGGGGAGGATGAGCTTCGATAAGCCTAAATACTAGTTTGCTATCCCCGAGAATAGGAATTATTAAATATGACAAAGAAAACGCGGCGCTGACTAGGGGAAATAATCCTGATGAAGAAAACGTAATTCTGTGGAAGGTGATACTAAAAAAAACGGCGAAATCGACGTTGTTTTGGTGTCATAAATCGTGCGAGGGCTGCGCTGTGGATAATTAAATAATTAGCGGAGGTAATTATGAACGTGGCAACTGGTGGGCCTGCGTTATAGCAACCCCACCACACCCCTACCCCCCTTCTCCCATTCCCTCTCTATCTCCCTTCTCATCCTATCCTGCACACCCTACCATCCCAGACTTCCCTCGTGAATCACCTCCGTCCTCTTTCCACCCCTATCTATCAACCCTTCCCCTTACCAAAGTTCCTCCCCAATGCCTCTTCCCTCCTTCCATCCCAAATCTATCAACCATCTCAATTCCTCGCCACCTACGACGGACGACACGCGTCGCCTATCCGCAATTCCCCAGCGTGGTTCGCCCTATCCATTTAATTGCGTGGTGGGGGGCGGGGAGCTTGCAAATGCTACATGCAGCATAATAGTACTATGTGTATGTTCTCTGGTGGGTGTGGTTACCCACGTACACTGTGTGGGAGCTGTTAGTAAACAATACCATTAGGTGGGAGCCGCACCTGAACCAGAACACCCAATGGGAACCACCACTGAACATTAGGATTAGCAACATTAGAACATTAGCAACCACTCCTACATTAGGTGGGAGCTTCAAGTGAACAAGAACACTAGGTGGAAGCCTCCTGTGAACAGGGACACTAGGTGAGAACTGTTTACACACTCAAGGCGACACACCCAAACGCCTTAGACAAGGTACAGAAACTTGTGGGCCAGAGACATCAGTGGTTTTGTCTTTCTCTTCCCCTAACCCACCGTCTCATACTCCCCTACCCACCCTTCCCTCTCCCGTTTCTCTTTACCTTTACCTAACCTCTCTCATCTGATCCCTTAGTCCCCCCTTCCTCTTTACCTGATCTCTTTCTTTTCACCTGTTTCTTAAATCAACCGTCATCATTTTCACCACCACCATTTTCACATCACCATTATCTTAATTATTCCCGTTATACCCTTCATCGTCACTATCATCACCACTGATATCGCCATTGTCATCACCACTATCACTAAAAATCACCACCATCACCATCACAATCACATTCACCATCATCTCCATCACCATCATCTCCATCACCAACACTCCCCTTCACTTTCATCCCATGAGTAAATCCAGGTGCCGGCATTCCTAAACACAAACACACACACACACACACACACACACACACACACACACACACACACACACACACCACACACACACACACACACACACATATATACGTGAGGCAGAATCTGCGTGACAGGAAGAAAATGGTGCCGGTTTAGGACACAGGGGGAGCTGAAGCTAACGACCCACGGGAATGAGCTGGTGCGCCATCTTGCCGGCAAAAAGAAAGTGAGAGCCATTGTTATCTGGACAAAGGCAGGCGTGGCGATGGTCCCGAGCCACGACCGGCGCCACTTACCGCCACACCACCGCCACACGCCGCCCACGCCTTCTCTTGTTTACTCGCCCCGTTGGGCAGGGCACACCCATTCTCCTCTTTATTGGGCGCGCTCGGCCGCCACGTTCCTCCACTCGATGGCTCGCCTGCTTGTCCTGATGGGTCAACTCTTTGCGGAGATGGGGGTAGTGGCGGAGTTCCTCTCCTGAGGTGATGGGTTAAACCCCCTTATCGTTACATGGCGTCTTCTGTCGTGATTGGCCAGTTTCTGGGGTGGTGAAGGAAGCTCCGTGGATGTTGATTCAGCTGCTGGTGTTATTCACCAGTTTCCAAGTAAATAAGTAACTATCAAAACACGGCGTCAACTCGGGAAGTCTCTGTTGCACCGTCTCTGCAGCTTCCAAGTAACTCCAGGAATGATAGGACAATTCCTGCGTCGTTGGGGCAGTTACTGGATCGATGGGTCTTCACCTGGGTTTATGGACTGTTTGATGGGGTGATGAACAAGCCTTTTTCAGTTCATGGACAGCTGTTGTAGTCAACGGCCGAGGTCGTCTGCCGGCCTTGTGGGGGTCGTGTTGACGCTCAGGCTTTTGTGTTGACGTGAAGACTTTTGTTTAAGTGGATGCTCGTGTATTGTGGAGGCTTCTGAAGTCTCCACTTCAACTGAAGTGGAGGCTTCTTACTTTGACTTGGAGTCTATCGTATTGCTATGTTATAATGCGTTGACGTGGAAGCCCTTCTATATATTTAAAGTCCGTCGGACAGCTTATGCCATGCCTTATTTTAGGCATTCCAACCACACGACGCCAAGCCACACGCACACGCTTGAAGACTGTATGGACGTTACCGAAAACAGTTATGACTAGGACAGCGTCATAAAAATAAAATTGATTTCATATTGTCTTTTGCTTATGTAGTGCGGATGTTGATAATTCTGATTTGTGTTCACACCGCTAAGTAAGCTGTTTGCATGACACAGTCGGGATCCTCCTGATGCTCTTGCCCCAGCAGAAGACGCAGTAGGGAAGCACTGCAGCAGACCAACGTGTTTTACACGCTCCATGGGGGACGTCCCTGCAAGAGGTGTGAACAGGGCACCCCACGAGGCCAATGTGTTCCAGGGACCGAAATAGGATAACATACAAATTATATCAGATAACAACTAATAAATCAGTCACAAGAATTTCTCTGCAATTGTGTCTATTAAATTTACTTTATGGCTTATCTTTGACCCGCTCTATTTCCGTACGGTGAGTATCTTTTGTGAGATAATGATGAGAAAAAAGTATGATTTGGAAGCTTTGAATAACTTAAAGAATAACAAGGCAGTTACAGGAGACTTCAACTGCCTTTCAGTATATAAATATATGCTGGAGAATATTCAATCAAACACACAAGAAGAAACAAAACATACGCGATATGAAAACTGATTCAGATTTACGATGAAGACAGGAAAAATCTTTCTATTTGGGAGAGTACATTGCTTCCCGCACATCCTTACCACCAAGCACAGGTGATGGACTCATAGAGGCGTCCATTGACTCATCACCTGTTTCTCTGTCGTCCGCAAAAGAAAAACCAGCTGCCTTCCTGCTCCTTTCGCCTACGAACTAAAAACCGGCTGCCTCTCCATAGGAGGCATATTTTTACTTTCTATTTCGTCTCGAATTCATTCATAGTTGTAACAACTGTATAAATATAGACACCCACTTGGGCTGGACGGTAAGGCGACGGTCTCGCTACATGCAAGTCGGCTTTCAATCTCCGACCGTCCAAGTGGTTGGGCACCATTCCTCTCCCTCGTCCCAGCTCAAATCCTTATCTTGACCCCCCTTCCCCTTCTAAGTGCTATATAGTCGTAATGGCTTGGCAATTCTCTTCCCTTCTGTTGTTCTGCTAACACGCAGTTTTAACTAATGGTATGACCTACCCTTAACTATTGGTACACATTCATACGGAGAGGCGGGTAATTGCAATGCAAAAAGTCATCAAACCCTCTTAAGAAGTCTGAGAATGTTTTCCGAGCGGGGAGTCGGAAGTAAGGCAGTGTGGAGGTGGACTGGGCCTGGGTTCCCAGGCACACATCATGCAGGAAACAGCCAGAAGGGACGTGCCTATGTGCAGGCAACAGCAACGAGAAAGTTACCGCGCCAACACCACCGGCAGTCTTCCACTAGTTAAATATGTAGTGGGAACACCCGCTACTCGCCAAGCCACGGAGCCACGAACAAGGTCGTTCACACTTCTAACTTTCTCAACATTTGTTCGTGGGGATGACTGGTAGGTATGAGGTGAGATGGTGGTGGCGGAGGACTGACTCCTGCTGCTCACCTGAGCGTCCTGGGGAGAGGGGAGAGGAACACAACTGTCTCCTGGGGAGGAGAAGAACACAATAAAACGATAACAGTGCCAGTGAAGCTGAAACTGCGAGGCCACATGGTTCAGAGTTACAGAGTCACACTCAGCGCCTACCACCTGGCCCGACTGAGTTGCAAGTGTTGGAAATTGCTCTTGAAATGTAAAATGTTAAAAGCTTAAGACGCTAATAAAATGTGCCTTAAAAAGTGAAGCTGTTACATCTGCAGGTTCACCTTTTATTGCTATTTTGAATGTGTCTACTTACCTGTATGTGCTTGCAGTATGGACTTCAGCTCCGGGATCCCCACCTCTAAATCGACTATTGGAATGGCTTTTTCTGCTGTTCCTAGCTTTGTAATTTGCTTCTCTGTCAACTCCTTTTAGAATCTTATATGCCATTATTATGTCACCCCATAATAAAGGCATAATGATGAGAAGGCATCCATAGTCTCCTGAGACTGATGGATGCCTTCTACTACTATAATTGTCCTCCACTCTGTGATGAAGGTCAGTTCCATCAGGTTTTCCTTGCAGCTCAAGTCGTTAATCTCTAGAACGAGACTTATTACATCAAAAGTCGTGGCGCAATCGACTAAGGCGCGTCTGGGATTATCCCGGACGTAGGTTCGAACCCTCATCACGGCCTTGTGGATTTGTTTATAAAGGGTCCTGACAGCCGAGTGGATAGCGCTTCGGATTCGCAGTCCTAAGGTTCCGGGTTCGAGCCCCGGCGGAGGCGGAAATAAATGAGCAGAGTTTCTTTCACCATGATGCGTCTGTTCACCTAGCAGTAAAGACGTACCTTGGAGTTAGATGCTGCTACGGTCTGCTTCCTGTTGGTGTGTGTATAACAAAACGGAGGCCTGGTCAAGGACCGGGCCGCGGGGACGCTAAACCCCGAAATCATATCAAGATAACTTCAAGATAACCTCAAGATAACATAACTCTGGACCTCTTCTAGGTCTGACTTGTCCTTTTTCAAACGAGGGTTCCATGCCTGTCTACATATTCAAGAGTAGGCCTCAAATAGGCTGTGTATATACCCGGAAGGGCCCTTTGTCCAAGTTTCTCAAGGATATACGGAAGGTGCCTAGTTTGGCCTATGCTGCAAGCGTTATTCTGCTAATTTATACTTCTGGCATTAGATTTCTAGTTATGCCTACTCCTAGGTTCGTCTCTTTTTTCCTATGCATTCATTACTACCCTGCAGGTCTTCTCACTCCTATTCCAATCGTCATAATTTTGCATTTATCTGGGTTATATTCTAGATACCATTTTTCACCCCCCCTTCTGGAGTGTGTTCTAATCCGGGTTTTCTTCGCAATGCAGTCTCACTCTGTCCTGTCTCTTCTCATTAGTTTTGCGTTTTTTTTATAAACCTTAATGAAGGAGCCAATTTCCTTTGTGACATCGTGTGTGTGTGTGTGTGTGTGTGTTGAGCCACAACAACGTGGCTAAACCAAAGAACCCAACAAATAACAAGTAAAATGAAACGAAAGTGACAATGTTTCTATCCATCTTGGAACATGCGAGGGCTTGATAAGAGAACAAGACGGGCCAAGACGTTTTCACTTTGCTTTCATATGGCCAGGTTGGGTTGTTTAAGGCAGTTGGTTTACCTGAAAGGGCGCCTGATGTTCTGTGCACTCTTTAAAGCCTCGTCATCTTCAGTCACGTACGTACGTGATTGAAGTACGTCATCATACGTCATCGTCGTCAAGTACGTCATCTTCAATCACGTACGTACCCCTGGAAACATAAACCGAAACTGTTTTTATTTTCCGCTTGTTACAACTTGCAATAAAGTTGTTACATCTTGGTTTAACGTGTTTATGACGTATTAGAACGTTGTTACAACTTGCTATATTGGTTGTTATAACTGGTTAGGAAGTGTTATAACTTGTTTGAACGTTGTACTAACGTCGTAGTTTCAGTGTGTGTTTGGCGGGTACGTGCTCCTGAAAATCACATGAAGTAAGCCCATGACATCACCCAAACAAGAGTGATGTCATGACATCACCCAAACCGTCCAAGTGGTTGAAAACCATTCCTTTCCTCCGTCCTATCCCAAATCTAACCTAACCTAACCTAACCTAACCTAACCTATCCCAAATCTTTATCCTGACTCTTTCCCCCTAATGCTACATAGGCCTAATAGCCTGGTGCTTTCACCTGATCGTTCCCTTTCCCTCTCCTGGTGAATACAAGGAGCGAGGAACTGTCCTGGTGATCAGGAGACACAAGCGGTTGTCCTGGTGATCAGGAGACACAAGCGGTTGTCCTGGTGATCAGGAGACACAAGCGGTTGTCCTGGTGACAAGGAGACACAAGCGGTTGTCCTGGTGATCAGGAGACACACGTGGTTGTCCTGGTGATTAGGAGACACAAGCGGTTGTCCTGGTGATCAGGAGACACACGCGGCGGTCCTGGTGATCAGGAGACACAAGCGGTTGTCCTGGTGATCAGGAGACACAAGCGGTTGTCTTGGTGATTAGGAGACACAAGCGGTTGTCCTGGTGATCAGGAGACACAAGCGGTTGTCCTGGTGATCAGCAGACACAAGCGGTTGTCCTGGTGACCAGGAAGCGAAGTCAGAGAAGGCACACCTTACCATCCGGCCCTGAGCACCACACACTGGTACAGGCACCAGGTACGAGGCGCCAGGCCACAGGCACGAGGCCCCAGGCCACCAGGCACCAGGCACCAGGCCACCAGGCACCAGGCCACCAGGCACCAGGCACCAGGCGCCAGGCACCAGGCACCAGGCCACCAGGCACCAGGCCACCAGGCACCAGGCACCAGGCACCAGGCACCAGGCACCTGGCGCCAGGCACCAGGCCACCAGGCACCAGGCACCAGGCACCAGGCACCAGGCGCCAGGCACCAGGCACCAGGCCACCAGGCGCCAGGCACCAGGCACCAGGCACCAGGCGCCAGGCACCAGGCACCAGGCACCAGGCCACCAGGCCACCACCGCGGCCGTCGTCACCCCACACTGGTCGAGTTATGACATAATCATGACGTTGTTCGCCCGGCAACTCGCAGCTTTTAATCTCGTTTTATGAATGGAAAGATTATCACAATTTTTTTTATCACGGGAGATTTTTGAAAGTCTGCTTTGAATTGGTGGTTTGAGGCAATGGAAGGAGGGGAAGGGAGGTGAGGGGGGGAGGAGGAGTAGGGGTTTGGTGGAGAGAGGTTAGAGGTGGGGGCAACTGCGTTAGACGGTGAACATAGCATTAGCAAGGTGTGAACGTGATAGGATCCATTATCCTGCCTTCTGCCCCCCCCCCCCCCACCTTAATCAGCTTCCCCTTACCCCCCAAGTCCTCTCCTCCACAGCCAACACACACTGCGAAAATACTGAAGAAGACGGGTTCTAGATATATTGCATTTTTTGTTATTAATCGAGATTTAGGGCTTGTGTGTGTGTGTGTGTGTGTGTGGTGTGTGTGTGTGTGTGTGTGTGTGTGTGTGTGTGTGTGTGTGTGTGTTTGTGTGTGTGTGTGTGTGTGCTTCCTGATAACCTCAAGATAACGGTCTTCTGTTGATGTATGCCTCTGGAATTAGTTGTCGAGTTATGTCCACTCAGTCTTGCCCAACCACTTGGACTGGACGGTAGCGCGACGGTCTGGCTTCATGCAGGTCGGCCTTCAATCCCCGACCGTCCAAGTGGATGGGCACCATTCCTTTCCCCGTCCTATCCCCGATCCTTATCCTGACTCCCTGCCACGTGTTATTTGGTTGTAATGGCTTGGCGCTTTCTCTTGATAATTCCCTCCCCTTTAGTCTTTTTCTCTTTTTCTGAGATATAGAAGTAGCATTTCTTTCATACAGTACTGCATTTGAGGTCTTCTTTCTTCAATTTCTATCGTTATAACCTTGCATTTGTCAGGGTTAAACTCTAGTAGCTATTTTTCAGACTATCTCTGGAGATTGTCAAGTTAATCTTAACAGGTATTGAAGTCCTCATCAGTTCTGATTCGACTAATTTACTAAGCAGCGTCAGCAAACATTGACAATATTATTGGAAATATTAAACTTTTCACTCAGTGTTAGTTTATGAAATTAAATCCTTTTTTTAGATGTTTTTTTTAAACTAACTTAGAACCCTGAGCTGACCTAAAATGCCAATTATTTATAAATATAATTATATGTTATAATTATTAGAAGCGAACTAATTTTGAAATAATTATTTGAAAATCTGCAAAACCATTATTCCATCTAGACAAAAGGATCTTGTTTACTAGACCAAATAGTGTCGTTCTGGCATAGAAGAAGGAGAATGTCTGCATACCTCTTTATCCAAGGTACGCCAGATGTTTGGGGCTAGCCTCACTAAATTATGCCTTTTTCCACTCCAGGTCACCCAGAGAAAGATTAAGGACTTTTACTATCATTATTTTCTATAAGTAGTCATGCTCACCAGTCTTGGATTTGATATAGGATGGGTGACACCTAATGCAACAGCTTAGCCTACTATCTTCTTCAAGACAGTGTTTCTCTTACTAAGGACCTCGTTGCTGGCTGGAACAACTTGACAATAATCCTTGACTCAAATTGCAAGGAGAATATGAAAGACTCTAATGACACACTTAGGAATTTTTTGCTGTTGAGAATATGCCAAAGCTTGAGGCGCTCTCGGAATACAAGTTCGTATGACGCACTTACCAAGACAATGATAGATTTAGAAGAAATGGAAAGCGAAATAACAAATGCATAAAAGACAGGTATGAATGAAACATGAGAAATTACACCAGAGAGCTGACAGACCGTGAGAGGGAGATGACAGAG
>WNGS01163947.1:3610083-3625426 GCA_020271785.1 Procambarus virginalis
CCCCCTCACTAGCTGTACTTTAAAAGTTAACAGAGTTTGGCAGTTACGGCTTCGGAGGGTAGGCGGTCCATTAGTTTATAACCCTGTGGGTGAAAAAGCATCTGTTCTCAGTCCTACATTGTGGCTTGTTGAGCTTAGAGATTACGTCTTATGGCGATGTTGGCATTATATACGAAACTATGAGAGAGTATTGGCTGCCCTTCCTAACAGCCAATGCTGAACTCTGTTGGAACTCGCCTCTGGAAGGAGGCAAATTGAGGTCAGAGTGAGAGGGGGAATTACCAGATGGAGATAGGTAGTGGCTGAAATACCAGAAAATCGGTGTTGGATCCCATTGTGTTTCAGGAAAACATCAGCGTCCTGACAGATGATAAAGCTCTTCAATATAAATGTTTGCTGATGATACCCAACTAATTACGAAAACCAGAACAGAGACCTAAACTATCCACCAAATGGGAAGGACAAATTACATAGAAGGTCTGAGAAAGGCCAACTGTACTTTGGAGAAGGCAAATTACAGTTAAAGAGATACAAAAAAAAATAAGAAGACAGTAGAGATACAGAATACAATGGAAACAAGAGGACGGAATAGACATTGAATTAGACACGACACAGTAGTCTAATGCCAGTCACACACACCACAGTGACATCAGCAGCGCCTATCAAAGTGACCATGTCTGGGGAGCTGTTAGTAACTTACAAAGGGAGTAATTTAAAACTCAATATGTACCCTATTTGAGTCACTGTTTTAGTATGTAGTTCTGCCATTGAACCGCACATTAAAAAAATCAAATCAATGCTTAGGTCTAGAGCTCTTTAACATGACTGGTTTCCGAGATGAAGGGACTGAGTTGCAGAGATAAATTAAGGGAACTGAAATTCGTTACATTGAAGGAAAGATAGGACAGGGAGGACATGATAACGACATATAAGATTATTAGAGGATTTAACAAAGCATACAAATTAGAAATATTCAAAGTTATGAACAACAGAACGTGGGAACATTGATGATTACCAGGCACAAATGATTCAGATTCAATAAACGTCAGACTTACGCTAGAGTATGCAACACTGCTATAGCGCCCCATCCTCAAAAAAAAATGAAAACAATTGAAAAGCTGATGAATGTATGCAGATTCTTGGAGTTGATGCTGGGAAACTCAAGGAGGACACGATCGAGACGTAAAAAATACTTAAGAATATCGGTATAGCTGAGAGAGACAGTAAGACTAAGTTTATAGGCAACATAACGAGAGGCCGCACATGGAAGTTAGACAGAATGATAAACTACATTGCTATCTGTAAATAATATTTTCAGTTTATGAATCCGTTGGTAGAAGGAATTTCAAAGAAAATAATGCGCCTCAAGTATAGTTACAAGTATTAAAGTAAATAACACAGGTAACTAAGTGATCAAAGTTATCAAATGTGATCAAAAGTCCCTACATATAACAATCAACAATGGCAGGAAAATAGCAACAGCAACTGCAGTTCGCACCTGAAGATTCTGTTAGGTAAGTGCCATTAGGAGGGAATAGTCCTCCCTCCTGCTATACTCAGGATAGTCGATGTTGGCGGACTATCAGTGTGTCGCAGTAGCCCCCCCCCCCCCTGCAGCAGCAGGGCTTCCATTATACACCTGATGTATTGATCCAGGCTCTCGGCCCGATTTTACATACCTAAGCTTTAAATGCTGATTTCTTTTTTTTTCCTCCGTGGCTGCTGCGTGTATCAGATTTCTTGAGAATTCTTAGAAGTTCTCTTTAAGGGAAATCTTTATTTGAATATTGTCGGGGGGAAAGGTATCCTTGTATACGTATTTCGTCCCTTGAAGTACTAGAGACGGACGCAATGGGATAACGAAGGAGCTGAACTTTCTCACTCTGAAAGAACCGGCAATGAACGAACGAAATCTAATCTGCAACGAAGCGAAGAGCAGTAATTAGCCTTGAACGATCCCCTCTTGCCGTCATTCTTAGCCTTCCGCACTCTTATCCTCCCTCCCCTGCTCTCTAGCCCCCATCCTTCACACCTACCAACCCTGCTCCCACCCCCACCCCTTCCCCACTCCCACACATCACCGTTACTACCTCCCTTCACTCTACCCTTCCCCCCTCCTCCTCCTCCTCCCTCCCACTCTCTTCTCTCCCCTCCCTCCCAGGTCAGGAACCGTGGGAGAAGAGGTCACGTCCCGATCGTAAAAGGTCAGCGAGAGAGGTGTGAAAGAACAAAAGACGTCGGACCCCAATTGTGAAGAAGTGAGGCATGGTTGGATGAGAGACAATGCTGCCTCCACACCACACCGCTCCTCTCTGAGGGGAGAGAGGGGAGAGGAGAGAGGGAGAGAGGAGAGACGGGTGTAAAGATGGAGGGGGAGGTGGAGGAGATAGTGGTAAAGGGTATCCTAGGGTGAACTAGGATAATACTCGAGACACCTGGTAACATATGGAGTATGAGGATGGATAAAAGCCATGTACACTAGTATGACAGGGGCGAGGATGAGACTAGGATGGCCGAGTTATAAGGGAACTATTTCGTCCAAGGGTGAACATTCTCCCAGTGTGAGAGGCCAGGGTGACGCTTACTACAGGGAAGGGAGGGAACGCCTAGCCATTACGATTGTACAGCACATGGAAGGGGTCAGCATAAGGATTTGGGATGGGACGGGAGGGAAAGGATTGGCTAGAGTGGTTTCACGGTGAATTGCTGTAAAGTTAGAGTAATACGTATTAACGCGGTCAGTGTTAACGAGATCAACGTTAACGGAAACCATGTTAAGGAGATCCGTTTTAACGATATACATGTTAACGAGAAACATGTTAAAGAGGTACATGTTAAAGTGATCCATCTTATCGTGAACCATGCTAACGTGTTATCCAAGATAACGACATCTTTGTTAAAGTGAGCCAGGTTAAAGACATCCACGTTAACGAGATCCATTTTAACGTGATCCCTGTGAACGTGATCCACATTAACGAGATGTGGGTGGGCTGTGGGGTGTATCCCAGGAAAGTGGAGTGAGAGACGCAGCCTTCGTAGTGGACCGGGGAACGATACAACAATGCAAATAGTCAACAGAACAAAGAGTATAAGTGGTAAGTTTAGTAGAAGTAGCAACAGGAATATATAGCAGCATGGGCAGGGGGCAACGGTAGCATTATCCTGCCACCGCTCAGCATATTCTGTGAAAAAAAACTTTTGCTGTTGGTTACGTAGGAGAATTTTCCCCTGCAGCAGAAACACCCCAAATGGGTCTCCTTGTTGATGAAATAGTTTTATGTTATGCAGTTTATCGTCCCTCTCTCAGGCCCGTTTCGGATGACCGCCCTCAAAAAAAAAAAAAACACACACACACACACAGGGTGAGGCAAAACAGATGTTTGACGTAATAGACCTTCAAAGCGACACCTGCATTCAATTATATACAATGACGGTGAAGTTAGTGTTTACAGGGAGACTATTAACTCCAACTGACCGTGAAGTGGCGCGTTGCTGTCAAACAAAGACCAAAACATTGGAGGCGGTGATGTGGACAATACTCATAGTTCGTTTGACGCGTCGCTGCCTGGGAAAATGGCCTCGTGTGTGCTGGGAATGTATTGACTAGAGTTGGCACTTTGTTCTCCCGATCCAATTTGAGGGCAGGTCAACTAGGTGGCAGGTTTTTCCCCCGACTGAGGGTGTTTGCGTACCTGACAGGTCTTTCTGCGATGGGTGACCTGGTGGGTGTTGGATTCCAATTGTGTTGTTCCAGGCGTAAACTAGAACCCTTTCTGCTATTCCTGGTGAACTCATTTGAGAGTACTTGGTGTACATTGGAACCATGTATATCTGTTACAATGTTACTGTCCTGTTTCTCTCTCTCTCTCTTTCTCTCTCTCTCTCCTCTCTCTCTCTCTCTCTCTCTCTCTCTCTCTCTCTCTCTCTCTCTCTCTCTCTCTCTCTCTCTCTCTCTCTCTCTCACACACACACACACACACACCACACACACACACACACACACACACACAATCTTCTCATATTTCATGATGAAGCCAGAGTATTACTCACAAGATTTGTATGATTGTATGACAGTTGTCTTGCCTGCAGGTTCGATTCAATTAGAATAGGTGGCCATTAAATTCGTCTTACAACGCCTTTAGATTTAAGTAAATCGAGAGCGGAACACCATGTATGCCTGTGTCATGTCTGGAGAGAGAGAGAGTGAGAGAGAGAGAGAGAGAGAGAGAGAGAGAGTGAGAGAGAGAGAGAGAGAGAGTGAGTGAGAGAGACCGATCTCACGTTGAGTGATAAATATAATAATCCTCACACACCATGCATTGAAAAAGAAAGTCAAATGAATATTTAGGAGTAGTGGATCTTCATTGTGGTGTACGGGGTACGTCTTAATACCCTGTCCATCTGCCACCTTTATCCCCAGTTCTTCTCGACTCATTAAACGCGTCTCTCTTTTCCATGAACGCGTATCCAAAACATTTCCAAGCCCCGCCAAACATTCCCTTACCTCTCAGTTCTTACCATCACCTCTCCATCCTGCTTCTCACACCTCTACCTTCCCTTATCTTTCGTCCCTTCAGCCCTTACTTCCATCTACATCATCTCTTTTCTCTCTCCACACCTTTCACTCCCCCCCATCTCTTCCTCCATCACCTCATCCCCGTCCCCCTTCCCCCGCAGCAGTGAACAACGTCCTGGTGGTGTTGACAAAAGTTGGACTTAGTTTGACGCGCCGCTGGTGCTGAAAATGATGTTTGTAGTTGCGACCCGAAGATGACTGCCGTCCTTCTCGCACTGGGCGGCGTTTTTCTCGAGAAAGTCTGAGCGAGAATTTTGTGTGTGGGTTGGCTTAGTGAGGAGAACGCGAACGGCCAGAAGATGGGGGGGGGAAGATGGGGTAGCAAGGGTGGGGGAGGAGATGAGAGGGATGGGGGAAGGACACAGGGAGTCTTGATACAATAACATTTGCCTGAGAGCTTATTTTTTGTTTTTCTGTGCTCGTGTGTGTGTGTGTGTGTGTGTGTGTGTGTGTGTGTGTGTGTGTGTGTGTGTGTGTGTGTGTGTGTGTGTGTGTGTGTGTGTAAAAGATGTGTGTGTGTGTGTGTTTTTTCTTTGTAAGAAAATTCCCAGTCTCGAGTTTCTTTAGTTCAACAATAACCTGTTTGCTTTTCCAGCTTCTGCTCTACTTACTGCATTCTTCTTATCGCCCTCTTCTCTCATCCTCTCCCTCCCCTTCCACCACCGTCCCTTCCCCTCCCACCACCCTCCCTTCCCTCCCCCGAGAGGTATTCTGCTTATTCGTTTCACTCGCCCCTGCGTTTAGCAGCATTCTGTGGGTTTTCTTTTTCTCTCTTTCTTTTTGTCTTGATAATTTTATTATGGTGGTCGCGTCCCAGGACCCAACCAGCCATGCTACCTTCACCCCCTCACTGCCAGCTCCCTCCCTCCCTGCCAGGTCCACCCCTCCCTACCATGTCGACTCCTCCCTACCATGTAGACTCCTCCCTACCATGTCGACTCCTCCCTACCATGTCGACTCCTCCCTACCGGCTCTACATATCCCTGCCAGCTCCGGCCCCTCCCTGCCGACCTTTCCTGGAGATAATCCGACCTGATATAACTCTCACACTTTGATCTTGGGACTGACACCGTGGCTCCCCGCCTGGGGTCTCCTCCTGCCACAACCTGCTCCCTGATCGCTCCAGCGCTTCTCATACCTACGATTCGCTTTTATGTCGCTGTCGGTGCCAGCGAAAGTGACTTGAAAAATCGTGTCTACCGCAAATCACGCAGCCAACGGCAAAACCCTTTCCCGTTAAACGTATGTTGTATTGGCGAGGAGGATAGCGGTTTGCTATTTTGCACACCTGCTATCGTCGACGCCCAGGACAGGGAGGAGAAGGAGGAAGAGGAAGGGGGTGGAGGAACAAGGGAAGGGAGGACGAGAAGGAGGAGCAGAAGAGAAAAAATGAAGAGGAACAGGTGGAAGAGTAACCGGATAGGCAACCACGTCTCTTATTTATCGTATTCCTGGACGACGGTTGTGGACAGAGACAACGCTGCTGTCCCACGACCAGTAAGAATTGCGACCAAAGTTGGTGACGTATATGAGACCGAAGGCGACGACCTTTAGCAAGCTTCTGAAGGACGTTTTCGTTTCTAGTTTATTTGCAAAAAATCTAAGGAATACTGCCGCGGGGACCTTTGGCAAGCCGCCGGCTTCATGCCCCGTCGAGGTCACTAAGGGTGGTGACCCTCGGGTAAATATAAGTTTTCCCCAAGTGAGAGAACCAATTGCTTTAGGTTTATAGGGATGGTTGGGGGGGGGGATGTTTAGGGAATAGCGCTGGTTTGGCATAGTGACCCTTATCTCCTATCTCTTATCTCCTATCTCCTCAACTTTCATTTCTCCTTTTTTCCTCTTGTAGGTCGGTGCAGGAAATATACATTTGTTGAGTGTCATTTGGTTGGTGATTTATCGCCTTTTTCGACGGCATTCCATCATCTGTTTGGCTTGAGCAGGCGATGAGTCACAATAACGTGGCTGAAGTATGTTGACCAGACCACACACTAGAAGGTGAAGGGACGACGACGTTTCGGTCCGTCCTTGACCATTCTCAAGTCGATTATGTCGATCTATTTGGCTTCTTATGGTGAGTTACTTTCACTCTGTCGTCTACCGTGTTGCTGAGGACGATCTGTTTTCTATCTCTTCGTCGTCCATTTCGTCACCAAAGACGACCTACGACTAGTTCTGTCACGCCGCATCGCTGCCTCCACCTCTCCCTAAACTCGCCGGGATACGCCAAGAAATATCAAAACATGGTATGTCGACACCGTAGACTTTTACCTCTCACGGTGAATGTTAGCAGGTATTACCACTGCTACCTTATTCAATCTTGTGTTGATATCCTCAAAATGCTTCCGGAGTCTGCCAGTGCAGACTACCTATCACTTGCCTCTATATGACTAAGCATCCTGTGTGATGGGGATTTTATAGCATCACGTAGTTAGCTGTTTTGACACACTTTACTCCACTTCGTACAGTCTAGGGTAGCTGCACTAATGCAGATGTACCTAATGTATTAATAAAAAAAATAGCAGGAACTCTGCGGTGATTTCACACACTATATGACTGAATGTCCAATCGTAGTTCCCTTTAAAGCTGCCGGTATAAAGCTCCAGGAACTTTGTAATCAATTTATTAACTCTCGTATTCTTGAGAAATATCCCTCTATGACTAAATATCCTGCGAGACGGGAACTGCATAGTATCCTTGCTACTTTATTCTCTCTCATGTTCTTGATTATATCCTCATAAAGTATCCAGAGTTTACAATGGCAGACTACCGATCACATGGCCCTGCATGAGTGATCATCCTACGAGAAGGTAATCCATTAGCATCATCTCTTGACACTCTATGTACCACCTTCATATAGTCTAGTGTAACTGCATGAACACAGATATTTCTAATTATGTTAATACAACAACTTCTGGAATGAAAACTATATGACTCCAAAAATTCAGGTCTGACAGGATAAAAAAAACAGACTTTCAAAAGCCCGAAAGAACTTGCGTGAAACGTTATAAGTATCTACTTTAGATATTTGTATCACCAAGTGCACAAAACATCCATCAGAGAGACTTAGTGGTTGTCAGGATCATGTTGGATTACCTTACCTGTAGCAGGTGGCTGCAGGTGACGAATATCACAAACCTGAGCACTCAGGTGGCAAACTCTGTGAGCAGGAACTGGGTAATGATCTCACACATACTACATTATTGAATGACCAGTTTATTAGACCTTTCAAACCTGTCGGTATGAGGTACCTGGAGCTTTGCAATTACGTTATTCATCCTCAAGTTCTTTGAGAAATCCTCATAATGCATCCACATATCCTCGTAATGCAAGCCACTGATCACATGGTCCTGTATAACCCTCATGTGAAATAAAGATTCATCCGTCAATATTTTTCATTAATGCAATTGTATTTAAAAGTATGTTAATACAAATAATAGTGATGAGGTAGGGGTGATTCCCTTCTTATCCTGGAAAATAATCAAGGATAGAGGGAATCACCGTAGTGGGTGAACGATGCTTTTTTATATGAGACATTTCTTTCTAATGGAAGTGAACAGTGGCAGTGATTCGAAGCTGTACAGTAGTTAGGGACGGGGTGTCTTTAGAGTCTCTTTATCTTACTGTTTCGTTTGTAACTGTAAGACATATTTTGATTGTCTTTATAGCTTATTGAGAGCGGGAAGGTGGGTGGTTCGGTAGTAATTAGTGGGCGGGAAGATATTTGGTTATTGTCATACAGCTGACAGTTTGATTTCTTATCAAATGAAGACATGAAGTATTAGGAAGCTGTTATGTGGTATAAGGGAGGTATAAGGACACGAATGAGAGTATAAGGAAGCGGCCGAGGGTAAATCAGGGTTGCCAGATTGGGCTATAAGTAGCCAAATTAAAAATACAACAACGTATTTGCAATTTTGGGGCTACTTTTAAAATAAGCTGCGTTGTGTTTTCTGAAAAAAAACGTATCAATCGCTTAAAAAAAATCATATTTGGCTAATTTTATTACAAATTCGCGACTTTTAGTCCTTAAGCTCGCTACTTTTAGCAATACGGATTCTGGCAAACTTGCGAAAGTATGAGAAAGCGAGAGGTGTAAGGATGCAGGTAAGCGTGTGAGGAAGTGAGTGAGAGTGTGAAGAAGCGGGTGAGAGTATGAGGAAGCGGGTGAGAGTATGAGGAAGCGGGTGAGAGAATGAGGAAGCGAGAGACAGAAAGGAGAGCCCGAGCCTATTTCTCCCCTACCGCCCCCTCCTTCCCCTCCTCTCCCCCTGCTCGCGTTGAGTCTCATGTTAAGTGACCATATCGTCAGCCGGACTCCCGGCTGACGGATGGAATGACGAACCGCTGTGACAGGTGTGGACAGCTGCTCAGATGGATGGCGCCGGTGGGGGATGGGACGGACGACCACACCACCGTCCCACACCGGCTCGCACACATGCTATACCTGCCCCCAACACTCTTATACGCAAGAGTGCACACTCACACACACACACCACACACACACACACACACACACACACACACACACACACACACACACACACACACACACACACACACAGTGGACAATACTCGGGGGGGGGTCTTGGTCCTATTGGTCCTATTAATATACTTTGAGCTATGAATATAGTCTAGGACAAAAGAAACTCTCGGTGAATATACACGAGAAGCATACCTCTCTGTATGACAGAGAGTATACCTCTCTGTCAATATATACCTTTAGTAAAAAAAAAAAGCGAGAACTTCAAATCATAACCCAATAATTAGCACAAATGGGGACCCCAGATAATAACTCCGAAATCGTATAGCGTTACTTGCTTACTTACTAACAGATGAGCGCCTTTGGTCATATGTTTCTGCGATGCTTGGGAGGCTTTCCGCTTTTAAATATTTGTTTTGGGAGCCGCTTTTCAAAATCACTCAGAACAACCTTGGGCTCATGCAACGTCAAAAGAAAATTCGCTAAAATTTTGCAGCTATGCACTTAACGCCATCTGTTGCAAGAATTCTGAACTATGCGTTTATCCTCCCTTCTCTCTGTTTCGACCCCTGATCACTACCCGGTTATCTTCTTCTAGTAAAAGTTTATCGCTTCCTAAAATAACGCCATCTGTTGCCGGAGTCCGGAACATTAAACAATAATGTTTGGTAGATTTAGAATATCTTGAATTCATATAGATTGGAAATAGCTGGGTTAATTTTGTCTTTTATTTGTTTTACAAATGTGATTCCACCTGTTGCAAGACCGGCATTAAGCTTTCTTCTTCAACTTCGACTTCCTTCGTCAACTACTGAAGAACATTCGACTTTATGTATCAAATGTGTAGACCATAGGGAGGGGAGCCGGTGGCTGAGCGGACAGAACACTGGACGCGTGATCCTGTGGTCCCGGGATCGATTCCGGGCGCCGGCGAGAAACAATGGGCAGAGTTTCTTTCACCCTGATGCTCCTGTTACCTAGCAGCAAATAGGTACCTCGGAGTTAGTCAGCTGTCACGGGCTGCTTCCAGGGGGTGGAGGCCTGGTCGAGGACCGGGCCACTAAGCCCCGAAATCATCTCAAGATAACCAATACTCATCCCGTTGCCATCGGGTCATTATGCATTCCGGAGAAACACCTAGAGTTTCTCTTGTGTCTAATGTACCACTGATACCGAGACCAATCAAAGAAGATAACAGAACTATTCAGTGCGTTTTTACATGACTGGGTATTGTGGACCGGAAACTCGAACGCAGAGTGAGATTTCTTCGTATTTGACGAGATCTGTGTCGAGGTCAAACACAATGATGGCTGCTTAAGAAACTGGGGTCAAATGGATAGGAGTTGAATAGAAAATTTTAGAAATAAGTTTTCACGGTAAATAACGATCGGAATTATGCATCTATAAGTGTCGAGTGAAGTACATTTATGTACATTGATGTACATTATTAACATTGCGTATAATATAATTAATACTATTTTGCTGTTGTGATTTCAGTGAACTTGTTTTTTATTTTTAAGAAGTCTACACACCTATTGGTATTCACGTATTTGTGCTTCTGTTCTAAACTTCAGCTCCTGGATTCCCCTTAAACACTTACATTCGCTTGCTGTGCTGGATCCTTAAATGACTACACGTATTAGCCTGCCTAACTGGGTGATGTTCTCAGTATCTAATTGGATGATGTCTGTAGACCCTAACCAAAATATGGCAGACCATTCTCAAGGCATCTGGTCTTCTTAAATCTACGAATACAATATTTATCTTGACACTTTAGACGCTCGTCCAACTTTCTCCTCTCGATACTTCAATTTATATGTTTTTCATCCAATCTGATTTAAAAAACTTGGAAAGTTCAGTGTAAGTGGGCCACTCTCGACCTCTTCTTACCCTATCTCCCAACAGATGGCGCCTCTTGGCCTTAGGACTTCTCCTCTCGTGTCATTTGTTACGAGGATATCCTTGTCTTGAGCTCTTCCATTTTTCCCAGTTTTTTCTCGACTCCAGGAGCGCCGTCATTCATTACTGCCGAATATCACTCATTTCCCCATTACACGCTTCAAGTTATTATTTTCTTCATGTTTACACTATATAGTCTTCAGGGCATGGTGTCTTCTTTTGATAAATACTTCTTTCCTCGTGTGACTTCACTGTAACTTCAATCCCCCTTTCACGTCTCGTCCCGACGATGCTTCAACGGAAGTGAAAATATTTTCTTATTGGAACAAACGATAGATTCGATTTTTCGTTTGATTTTATTTACGTCCAGCAACTCTCCTCAGTCTCGAGCACTGGCTGAGGCTTTCTTGGCTACGTTACCCGTCACTATCAGTGTGTCTTCACTGTCCGGGTGAGTATCACCACTGCGAAGGTGAGTACCACCATTGTGGACGCATCACCAAGGTCGACGTGTGAATGAGTATTGTCGTAGTGAAAATTACCACTGTTGACGGCATTACACATTACTCCGGCTTACGCCAGTTTCACATTACACTGATGAAAAACCACATATTCCGGTCACTCGGCCCTCTTAAGCTCATTGTAACTCTTCAATCTTCCCATTCTCTCTGTCGAAATAAATTTATATAAAAACACCAGATGAAGCTCTGGCACACACATCCTGCCACCATGAAGCCCTCTACCTCGTCCTTCACGCATCATTTTCGCTCTATATATAATCCTATCCCCTATGTTTAGCGCCAACTGCTTTTCATATCTTAATGACCCCCCCTTCAAAAAAAAGGTTCTGCGTTTTCTTTGATGATACAAGTAATCTTATGGTAGAGGCCCCCTACAACTGCACGACAGCTTATATGAAGTAAATGATAGACCGAAGAGAAGCTATGAAATATGAGGCAGAGAGGGGAAAGGAATGAGATAAGTGGTAAGAGGTAGTGTGAGAGGAGAGAGGTGAGAGTGGCGANGTGCGTGAATGTGTTTTGTTTTTGTCTGGGTTTCTATATTTTCTTGTTGATTTATGTATATCTTTATTGGTTTAAGTATTTCCTTATTGGTTTATGTTTGTTAGTTTATTCCTTTTGTTTGCATATATATATATATATATATATATATATATATATATATATATATAATATATATATATATATATATATATATATATATATATATATATATATATATATATATATATATATATATATATATATATATATATTATATATATATATATATATATATATATATATATATATATATATATATATATATAGCATATATATATATAGCATATATATATATATATATATATATATATATATATATATATATATATATAGCATATATATATATATATATATATATATATATATATATATATATATATATGAGAGAGAGAGAATTTCCTTGTTGACAGTTATTTGTCTTTATTTAATCTCTCGTTAATCTGTTTACCTAAGTCACTTTATTCAAGTATAAATTTGCACATTAACGCTCTTTCACATTTATTATAAAATTTTATCGCATTATTTTAATATTTGTACAATTACAAAACAGCTCAACTAGCGATTCAAATAAACCATTTGCGTCTAGCGAGGAATCTGTGGAGGTACTTGGAATATCTGATGTTACCTGGAGAGTCTCAAGATAGTTACCTGGAGAGTCTAAAGATAGTTACCTGGGGAGTCTAAAGATAGTTACCTTGGAGAGTCTAAAGATAGTTACCTGGAGAGTCTGTTATTCTTTTTGTCGTGGCTGATTGTAGTTTAATCGACCTAGATGTTTATGTAGGCCTTGATGTATCCGACTTGAGCACGTCGGTAGAGAGATAGTCGCACTTCTTACAGGGTCGGCGTTTCATCCCCGCTGGTCCAAGTGGATTTGCACCATTCCTTTACTCCGTCCTGCCATCCCAGCTCCTTGTCAGCATATCCTTTAAAGTGTTATAAAGTCATACCGGCTTCTTGTAGGATCGGTGTTCGATCCCCAATTGTCCAAGTGGCTTTGTACCATTCTTTCACTGCGTCTCTGCTTCTTGTAGCCGGTTGCGTCTCTTCCTCTTGTATGGAGCTTGCGTCTTTGCCTCGTGTAAATAGCTTGCGTCTTTGCCTCGTGTAAATAGCTTGCGTCTTTGCCTCGTGTAAATAGCTTGCGTCTTTGCCTCGTGTAAATAGCTTGCGTCTTTGCCTCGTGTAAATAGCTTGCGTCTTTGCCTCGTGTAAATAGCTTGCGTCTTTGCCTCGTGTAAATAGCTTGCGTCTTTGCCTCGTATATACAAGTTGCGTTTTTCGCCTTAACGAATTTCTACAGAATTTTAGTAAAAATCCGGTTGCATGTCGGTGGTGGTACTGTGGTAGAGTATGCGGCTGACAATGTCTTGGTCGCGGGTTCGCATCACCTCAGAGCCCCAGTGGGTTTTATCATTATTATTATTACTATTATTATTATTACTATTATTATTATTATTATTATTATTATTATTATTATTATTATTCACATTTTTATGGGGGTAGGGGAAGGAGGCATAAACCCTGATAAAAGAGGTGAGTTTCCAATGTCATTGGAATTAACAACCATTGTCATTGGGTACCATTATGACGTTCTAAGGGTATATTTCTCTTTACCATTGAGATCACTCATGGCAAATGTTACATAACTCCAAAGTATTCAACCTATCTCATTTTCTCAGCTGTCTCATTAAATCAATTTTACATTCTCACTTCTGCCATCACAGAGTGCATAATCAATCACAATAGTTGTCATTGATATTTTCGACTTGATGATCACAATCTGCAACAGCAGGAACAGTCATTCATCGCCCCATATCACGCGTTATTCATTTGCAGGAACACACTTGTCTTCATTATATTTCACGCCTATGTAAATTCATACTATTTACTCCATTCCACCCTTCATTACCATTTCCTTTTGTCTGTGCCTCGTAAAAAATAGATTGGAACATCACACTTTTCTTTCCTTAGAATCTTTTGCCACTTTGAGCCTCAGTTCCTGATTAACTCCTCTCAGATGAAACAGACATAGGAACCTGCCTTTGCTTTCTGGGTCTTGGGCAGCCGCGGGCCCCGCGATTCTATGCATTTTCCCCGTAGGTGGAAAAAAAATTGTGTAAGTTTATTAAAAAAAACTACAAATATCTAGTTTTTATTCAATTTATTATTAAATTGCTAATTTTATTTAAATTTTATTTTATTTTAATAAAATATTTTTTTATTTTAATTACATATTTATTTTATATAAATTTAAATCTTATTATTAAACAAAAAAAACTGTTCCTGCTTTTTTAGAAAAAGTGGTGCCTAACCCAGTCTCTAAAACGAGTGTAACTGGGATGATAAGAGGCTGATTGCGCTATGCAATGGTGGTCAATTGAGTTGCAACATCCGAAAGCTTTGACTCTGTTTACAATATACACTTATCGCTGTGATTATTGTCCTCGCGAGTCACTGTGATTACTTTGCCGTCACTCTAATCGCCTTGTTTACTATTCACTGTGATTATCATGGTCACTCATCACCGTTCTTGCCGGTCTGTTGTTGTTGCGTTTAACAGTCGCTTTAGAGCATTGCATCCAACAGTTATCTTCAGGATTCATCATTTGTTTCCTGTCATCGTTGTTATCATCTTGCATTAATTATGTCTAGTGATTGTGTCTTATATAATGAATAATATATCTAATATATATATATCATATTCAAAATTTTTACACCCGTCTCCCCTCTCTATCCTAATATACAATATATATAATTATATTATATATTAGGTTGGTTCTCTAGATTATTCTCTAGATTATTATACTCTTACTTTGTATAATACAAACAATCGTGTATTAATTGTTGTGTCTAGTGATTGTAAGTGTCGATTTTAATTGTCTTTGTATGATTTACCTGTCACTGTCATACCTGCTATTATCTGTCACTTCATCTCTTACATGTCAGTCTCTGTCTCTTTCACCTGTCATTTTGTTGTGCGTAACAACGACCTCTAATTGCATTGTTTTACTGGGAAGGTTTACTGTAGTTTAAGTACCGTGTTTTTGACCTCCTGCTCGGCAACCGGTTGTCACCTGCTCGGTAACCGGTTGTCTCCTGCTCGGCAAACCGGTTGTCACCTGCTCGGCAACCGATTGTCAACTGCTCGGTAACCGGTTGTCGGGGGAAATATCCCTGCAGCTACAACATTTCATTATAAAACTAACCAAAAATTTCCTGTTGTTCAGTCACTTATGAGCTGTTAATTAATTTGCCGACAATTTTTGTATAAGCCGCTCGACATTAATTAGGCGGTTAATTAATGAGTGGCTTTTTTTT
>WNGS01163947.1:3625526-3636359 GCA_020271785.1 Procambarus virginalis
AGGGTATGATTCCGGCGCCGGCGGAAACAGATGGGCAGTTTCTTTCACTTTGATGTCCTTGTTCACCTAGCAGTAAATAGGTACCTGGGAGTTAGACAGTTGTTACGGGCAGCCTCCTGGGGGTTTGTGCGTGTGTGTGTGGAAAAATAAAATAGCAAATAAAATAAAATAAGTTAGTTAGGTTAAGTTACCTACAATCAACTGTAAGAACAGTTCATTGATTGACAGTTGAGAGGCGGGCCGAAAGAGCAGAGCTCAACCCTCGCAAATACAACTAGGTGAAAACTAGGTGAATACACAACACACACACACACACACACACACACACACACACACACACACACACCACACACACATACACACACAACACCACACACACCCAAGACTCTCACCTTAGAAACCAATCCTACTGATTTAAAAATCATACCAAATAATCTTCAACTTGGCAGCGGCAACAGAAAATAATAATCGAACAGCAGAGCGTTTGGATAAAAATGCACTTCCAAAATCTATGTATATTCGTACCCTCTGTTTCCACGCGAATGGACGCGTCGTCATCGTTGGCTGTGACACGATACTAAGGAATTTTTGCCTTTCTATTTCCGCCACGCTCTCTTGGGTACACACGATGAACGATTGACCAATATTTACAGGCAAACTCCAAATCCCTTCCCCTCTTTGGCTGGCTCAGGATTACAGGCAGTCGGACATTGTAGCTACCATGGTGGCGGTGTTTGCTGCTGTAACATTAGGGGCTCCATGTCAGGTGTCTCGTGTGTGCTGGCCGCCTCCCGACGCCGCCCTTGACTTCGGCACAGTTTAGCACACACGGTTAAACATTAACAATCCACTGGGTCTTATGCGTTAATATTTATCACCGTTCGGATTACTAGACATTAAAACACTTTGAATGTTATTTGGGTTTTGTAGATTTATTTGGCTTCATTGGCAGTTACCTCAGAAAATAGGGGGATCGAATGTGGTGTCCAATGAGGCGCGTGTTAGCCAAGCGATTAGCCAATGACGTGCTGCGTGGCCGCCCCGCCCCGCCGGTAGCCAACCACAGTAAACACAACGCTCTACGCTCATTGTTTCACCGTCTTAGCTTTCCTCTAGCTAAGATTGAAATGGCACTGGCCTCTTATCGATGTTTTTTTTTTAAGTTTTTGCACCGGGCTTATCAGAAGGTTAGATTCAATCTGAAATATTTTGACAAGAGATCCATCAACAGGGTGAAAAGTGCTTTCCTGACAATCTTTGGTCATCGTCGATGTTCTTGGCTCGATTTCCTCGTCTCTGCTAATATTAATTGAATAAATTTATTCATATAGAAATGTAACTTGTAGCACAATTATACCTACTTCTCCAGTTCTTCAGCAGGGACATAAATCACGATTAATTAGTCAGGTACCAAGGGAATCACAGGTGCTGCAAATCTCATTGTGTACTGTTTCGTGGTGGCCAAATGAAGCTTTGAATAATTTGAATGTTTACTATAACAAACAAATATGAAATACGATAAGAACAGTTGATTCATCTCTTTCCTTAGCCACACAGAGGATTGGTACCTCGCTCTATTGGTGTGGAAAATGAAAAAGTATTTCAGCGAGTAAGTCGGCTTCAAATCCGGCCTGAGAAGAAAGGGAACTTGCAGAAGGGCTGTATATTGGTCTATACGTGTCGCAGCCCCTATGTATATCCACCCAAACTCACTCTATTTCTAACCAACGTTTGATCTCATAGGCGAGGAATTCAAGAATTTTCCCTAAGTCAACAACCCTATTCCCAAGCCAGTGTTTTAGCTATGACTTTCCTGATTGTTAACACCTGATAAATTTAAAATGGTGACCACATCCTAACGATTTACAAATAACGGAATCTAACCTAACCTACCCTCCCTAACCTAACCTAACCTAACCTAACCTATCTTAACATAACCTAAACTAACATAAGTCAATAATTTATGTTCGTAATATAATATAATAATACAATTTCAAATAAACCAATTGGATTATTTGACTCGTTTTTACTTTGTATTTTTTTTAACTCTGACGACATTTAGATATTTATTTCTGATGTGTGAACATTGATGGGATAGAAATGATATATAATTCCAAAACTTCTCGTCGCTGTTATCAAAATCCCTACATCCCTTTCCTCCTTCCTTCCTCACCCTTGCTGACCTTGAGTTGGTGTGGATCTGGGCTCCTGTTCAGGCACGTATTGGGGTAAGGCATATTGTCACACTCAGACCACCACCACCGGAATTATCCCCTGCTCTCAGGCAAGGGTTTCGTGTATTTCAGGACATTTTCAGCTTGATAGAATGGAAACAGCTGGAATTGTTTTGTTTCTTCGGCTACCCTAGACTATATTGAGAATTAGAGAGTTTTTGATACTAAAATTTCAATCTCGCAGAGTGAATTGTCATTGGGGGTGATATGATCCGTTAACTTGAGCTGGGAATCTTTTGATTGAATCTGATATGGATATCCTCAAGAACATGAGAGTGCATAAAGTAATTACAAAACTCTAGGAACCAAATACCGGTTGGTCTAAGGCATATTTACTGGGCATTCAATAATGTAATGTAAGAGAATGTGACCTAGTTTCTGCTCGCAAGGTGTACACATGAAGTGCCTAGGATTGGGAGAATCGTCACATGCAGCCACCTGACACAGATAACGGTATTCCAACCTGATCCTGGCAATTGCTACACCACACTGTTTGGAAGACTGTTCTGTTCTTTACATGTGTCAGTGACTTCACTCCTATCACACATGAGCACTTGGAACAATATATATATATATATATATATATATATATATATATATAGTTTTCAAATCAATTTGAGGGTACCTATATCTAGTTCAATTTTCTCTTTGTCATATGATAATTTACCTATTTAAGTCATCATGGTGTGTGAGACGGTGGCCTTATAAAAGAGGTTCTGTAGTGTTTGTTCTATACAGCAAGCAGGTTATTTATGGTTTTATTATTGTTGTGCATCATGCACGAGAAGTTATCGAAGGCCTAAACTTAAGTGTGTGGGTTCGAATCCTCTTCATGGCGCACACTCAATTTCTCACTGATACATCATCTTCTTCTTGAGGTTATCTTGAGATGATTTCGGGGCTTTTTAGTGTCCCCGCGGCCCGGTCCTCGACCAGGCCTTCACCCCCCAGGAAGCAATCCGTGACAGCTTACTAACACCCAGGTACCTATTTTACTGCTAGGTAACAGGGGCATAGGGTGAAAGAAACTCTGCCCATTGTTTCTCGCCGGCGCCTGGGATTAAACCCAGGACCACAGGATCACAAGTCCAGCGTGCTGTCCGCTCGGTCGACCGGCTCCCTATATAACGTTGCAATCACGTTAATGTGATTTCTTTGTTCATTTGAAGAGAAGTGTTGGCGGTATAACTCCTGGATCACCGCCAGAATACATTGAGGGAAAGACAGGGGCTGCGTGAAAACCGTATTAAGGCTTCATTGGAAGCTTCAAGTCCCCTTTAGAGCATTCAGCTGACTCCCAGGTTGCATTGCTTCCTGACCATGTCGTGGTGTAGTGGGATAGGGCGTGTGCTGGTGAGTACCAAGAGTACCACTCGTTCGAATCTCCCGTCGAACGAGTCGATCTCCTACTGACTTTCTCACTAATAATGTGTGGTCAAGAATTCCATTCTTTAAAATCGACGGGTTGGACTGAATCATCAATGTAAATAAAATCATAGCTTTTAAAATAAAAATAAAGCTTTTAAAATAAAATTCAAATAAAATAAAGCATTTAAAATAAGGCAAGCAAATGTTTTGAATGTGATTGGTTTTAGAAAAACAATATTCTCATTATCTTCTTGTTTTTGTTATTATTTTCTACCACAGACGTGGCCATACATTTACAATGCTAACCAGCATCTATACATTTTCTTCTGTCCTCCATGGACAGGGTTAGAGATGTGTTAAAAATAAAGTTCAGTGATTTATTGAACAATCAACCACAGAGAGTGATTGTCGTGCTTCTTTTCTTGGTGACGAGGAGGAAACGTAGATTGCTGATGTCCCCGTAGTCACTGTACGTCACTGCGGCTGTTGATGTCCCTGCAGTTGCATTTTCCAGCCATTGTATATTCATACAGCAGTCGTTGTAGTTTCCTATTGCTGTCGTTGTATTTCCATGCAGTTGTCGTTCTATATCCCTGCAGTTATTTTTGTATTTTCCTGCAGTTGTTGTTTTATTTCACTGCAGTTGTCTTTGTACTTTCCTGTGGCTGTTGTATTTCCCAGTAATTTTTGTTGAATTTCCCTGTGGTTGCTGCTGAATTCCCTTTCAGGTGTCGAATTTTCCTACAGATGCCGTTTTACTTTCGTATATTTGTTGTATTTTCCTGAAGGTTTTGTTGTATTTCCCTTCAGTTCCCGTAGTATTTAATTTCAATTGCTGCAGTATTTTCCTGCAATTGTTTAATTTTCCTGTAGTTGTCGTTGTATTTCCCTGCACTGTTGTTGTATGTATTTCCAAAAGTTCCTGTTGTTGTATTTCCCAGCAATTGTCGTTGCATGTTCCAACAGCTGGCGATGTATTTCCCTACAGTTGTTACAGTATTTACTGTAGTTCAAGTAGTATTTCCACGCAATTGCCGGTTTAATTCTCTGATTTCTGATATATTTTCCTGCGGTTGACTGTTATAGAATATCTACGAGACTTTCCTTCTTTCAAGTCAGCATTTGGAGAGCTGCGAACCCGGATCTAAATAGCCTACTGGCGCCCCATTACGCGCTATTCCCGTACTCTCAACTTATAGGTCTTGTTATGTACGTTATGGCAACAATCATTACAAATGAAACAATACTAATGAGGAGTAAATGCTCACAAATATCTTCGTTTCTATGCATTGAAGGGATAGATTAGGTGGGTGACATGGGTGTGTACTTTTGTGGGGAGAGAGAGATTTATCAGGGGAAAGCGCCAAGCCATTACGTCTATAAAGCACTGGGAAGGGGTCAGGATGAGGATTTGGGATGGGACGAGGGGAAGGAATGGTGTTCAACCACTTGGACAGTCGGGGATTGAAAGTCAACCTGCATGAAGCGAAACCGTCGCTCTACCGTCCAGCCCAAGTGGCTGGAGGTTAGGAGGTTTGATTTTTTTTTGACGTAGAACGAACTGGATAACGAATTCTCAGATTTGGTCACTATTCTCCTTATAAAAAGACAAACAAAATTCTTGTATAATGTACCGCCATTCCAGATTATGTTTAGTTAATCAAATTTATATACAAAAAAGGTTCAGTTAAACGTATTAGCTCACACTACTTGCTGTTGTATATTGCAAATGTCTCAGTTCATCAATTAACAACATATATGATGAAAACACCTTATGAACAAAATATACGCTGTTTTCAGGAGACCAAATTTTGATTTTCTCTCTCCTCTCTAAACAAAAAAATTACCAACACAACTTTGCTACTTTCGATATTAAAATCTCATGTAAAGATTGTGTAATTGACAGTTGCCTGCAGGGTCAATATTGGGCCACTAATATCAGAGTCGGCATTCAGAAAGATTTTTTTTATTGACGGAGGGCATGGGCGTGGAGGCGTGGGTGCGTGGGGGACGTGAGCGTGTGAGAGCGTGGGCGTGTGGGGACGTGGGTGTGCTGGGTGTGTAGGAGCGTGGGCGTTTGTGTGCAAGACACCGGGTGCTCATGTCATCTCTGACACAATACAGACCATAAATCATCAGTGAGTTTTATCTAAGAATCAATTAGCTTCATGAACCACCGTCCAGGTGGCGTAGCTTTGTAATCAATAGCCCCCCCTAGACACTCTCCCCCGTACACCCCTGCCCTTTACCCACTTCCCTGAGCCCTTTTCATACCTGTTGATTGTGTCTACCCCCTCCCCCCCCCACCCTCTCCCCCAAACGCGCTCTTGGTGGCGTGGTGATGGGTCTGGGAAGAAAGGGGGTGGGGGGGGGGAGAGGAGGACGGTGTATCAGATGTTCTTTCAGTTTAGGCTTATCTATATAAACATCACCCCCTCACCCCCATAGCGTGACTACCCCCCCCCCCCCACCACACACACACTAAGGGAGAGCAAATACACTTAACCTTAACTCCCTATTTCTTTTCACCCTTTCCCCCCATCACCCTTTGTTTCACTATCAAAGCTTTTCCTATTACTGCTTCAACCATTAGTCTAGCATCAACCCCTTTCCGTGCAGGTATTTCGCCCTCACCCCCTCCTGTCCCAGCACAAACACCACCCCCCTTTTCTTTATTCCTCTTCCACCTAACCCCTCTCCTTCTTCCCCAAGAACCCCAAACATCCCCCCCCTTCCCCAAGAACCCCAAACACTCCCCCCCTTCCCCAAGAACCACCAAACATCCCCCCCCCCTTCCCCATCGAGTCCTTAGCACTCCCCCCATTTCGGGGTTGGGGCTGCTATCGTGGCGTCACGTTGGATCGTCGACATGTGGGAGGTCTAATGGCGCCTGAGCTCCAGATCCCTGGCTCATCCAGCTCCTCGCACGCCTCACCCACCTGTTTCACCCTATTTCTTCAGCGATCGAGCAAGTCCGTGCCCTTGGGGGTCACCGCGAGCGATATCCAGCGGCAGCGACCGCTAACCTCCGCCGAGACAGGGGATGGCGGTGGATTTTTGTTTTGGGAGGCGCGAACGGGGATCGGTCGGGTGTTTTATCCGACTGAGGCGACGGTGGCATAAGAGGCGGCCACGATGCCATCTTGTGTGCCATCAGCGAGGTGATCCCTGATATAATATTTAGCCACCAGTCACTCTGGCACTCCAGCAGGCGCCCCAAGATGCCTCTAATGACCGGGAGGCATGGGAAGGCACGTCTCTTTGCTCGTACACGCCACCACGCCTCCTGCCCTCTAGTTACTACACGCCTCCACGCCTCCTGCCCTCTAGTTACTACACGCCTCCCACCACCACCATTACACGCCTCCAACACATACACCTTTTAGAAAGGACGTTAGAAACAAACTTTTTCAGTGTCAGGAGTAGTTAACAGGTGGACATGCATTAGGCACAGTGATGTGGTGGAGGCTGACTCGCATCACACGTTTCACAATGTAGCATCATGATCAACGCCCATTAGGCTCAGGATACCTGTACACCAGTTGATTGGCAGATGAGAGGCGGGACCAAAGAGACCAAGCTCAACCCCCGCCCAATATTCCAAACACATTAGGTGAGGTACACACACACAATCTTCCCCCCGGCCACGTCACTCGCTCCCCCATCTTCAGACCCACCATTCTCCTCTCTCCACCACAACACAAGACCAGGACCCTCGTCTCCCCCCCTCTTCCTGCTCCTCACACACCACCACAACCCCCCCCCCCCACCAACTCCCTTACCTCCCACATCACCCCCACTTCACCTCCCACCATACCCCCCGTCTCCTCCACATACCCCCCTCCCTTCACACCAACGTACCCCCACTCTCACCTCCCACATACCCCCCTTCACCTCCCACATGACCACCCCCTTCCACCTCCCACGATATCACCATGCCAATTAAAAGTTATTAGTCCAATGGTTAATCAATATTTACCACAGTTTACTGCATACTTTCCCCGCAATAATCGTATGTAAATATACATAATTAATAATCCCTTTGTACTGGGTCAGGTGATTAGCTGTAAGCTGGCTGGCCACCAGGTCCCCAGCTCTCCCCATGGTGGGCCTTGGGGGGCCAGCTCTCCCCACGGTGGGCTAGGGGGGCCCCAGCTCTTCCACGTGGGCACTAGGGTGGGTACACCAGCTCTTCCACGGTGGAGCCTAGCGGGGGCCCAGCTCTTCCACGGTGGGCCTAGGGGGCCCAAGCTCCTCCCCGGTGGGCCTTCAGGGGGGCTCAGCTCTCCCACGGTGGAGTTCCTAGGGGGGCCAGCTCTCACCACGGTGGGCCTAGGGGGGTCCCCAGCTCTCCCACGGTGGGCCTAGGGGGGCCCACTTGTCCACGGTATCCTGAGGGGGCCCCAGACATCTCCCACGGTGGGTGCCTAGGGGACCCCAGCTCTCCCACGGTGGGCCCTGGGGGACCCAGCTCTCCCCACGGTGGGCCTAGGGTGGGCTCCCCAGCGGGATTCTCCACGATGGTGCCTAGGAGGGACCCAGCTCTCCCACGGGTGGGTAGCCTAGGGGCCCCAGGTCTACCCACGAGTGAGGACCTTAGGGGCAGCCAGCTCTCCCGACGGTGGGCCTAGGGGGGCCCAGCTCTCCCCACCGGTATCGCTAAGGGGTGGCCCCAGCAGCTCTCCCACGTATGAGCCTAGGGGGGCGTGCCCAAGCTCCTCCCACGGTGGAGCCTAGGGGGACCCAGCTCTCCCACGGTTGGTGCCGACAGAACAGTTCCCGTCTCTCCCACATTAATCACACCAGCGCGGTCTCCATCTATCCAATCACCGGGCCACCTTCGTAAAATTAACGAACGCAGGCCGAGAGGGCCGGATAGATTGCGTGAATTATTGCCAAAAGAGAAAGCAATAACCTTGCAATTAAAAGTCATAAATGTTACTGTGCTGTGTTCATATCCGCCCTCGGTGGATCGAACACCTGCCTTGTGAAAAGCCAGAGCGTTGGTTCAATTTAGTGCAATCTAAATCAACAACTGTAATAAACTATTCATCTTTTGAGATTGAGGAATGTGTCCCTTCACAGTTTCAGGGAAAAAAATACACTCATGCATGCATGCAACATCTCACAATACAGCATAAGTCCGGCCGAGTGGTAGAGTTTTGATGTTCCAATAAGTAAGTATTTCCCCCCTTCTTCTACCATCCCTCAGAAAATTTATTGTTAAAAATGTACTGAAATAAGTGTATGTGTCTCTCAGAATTATATGATTTCAATCACACAACAACTTCTTATGGGAATTTACCACCGACTACTTTCATACTTTAAATCCCCATGAAATTTCAGTAGGGAAGAGGGGATAGGGGTCGGTTCTATAAAGCATTTTTCTTTTTATAATATTTAATCTTCCGCCTATCTTCTACCTGCCTATGTTCCGTGCGGTCCCGTACCGCTAGGTCATGTCCCCCTGCAAAATTAGGGGTAGGCTAGCCGCATGTGTGCTGACCTCCATGACTTTTAACCAGTCATGTATACAAGTATTCTCTGTCTTATAGTTACTAGATAACTAGATCAAGCACACACACAGCACATAAACTCACCGTCATAGCCATGAAACAGCAGCGCTCGTACGCTACAAAGACAGCGGCCGCCTGGGGAGCAGTTGGCAGAAATGGTCACGTAATTACAAGGCCTGAGTCAAGAGATGGGCTAGACAAATAAAGGGATTAATCATGTGGCTAAGAGGTAATATGAAGAGTCATGTAGTTGTGAGGTAAAGAAATAATATGTTTGCTATAGGTAAAGCCTAGTACCTACCTACCTACCTACTAGGTAAAGCCATAGTACCTACCTACCTACCTACTAAGGTACAGGAAGAGTCGTGTGGTTATGAAGTAAGTGAGGGGGTTATCAAATAGGCTAACAGGGGAAGGGAAAATCCATGAGAAGCACATGACGAGGAATTCGAACCTGAAACACTGGGTACTCCGATAGACCACCTAACTACAGCATACTCCAAAGTAATGAAACCTGGGATTCGATTCAATCCTCTAGGGGCCTTGAGGCTTCCACAGAATCAAAGTTAGGATTCACTACCCGCCTGCACTTTAGTTGTGGTACAGGAGTTCCACCCCCAACGTGAGAAAGATTATGAGGTAAATACACACACACACACATATATATATATATATATGCCTGTGTCTATGTAAGGCAAACTTATTATAGCACAAATTCCGAAGCTATTTAAAATATGTATTTCTCCTCTTTCAAATATCGCTTAATTTAGAACAGATTCTGTCCAGCTTATTATATAAATATCTTGTGACCGTGCCACAGGATATCTGCTTCCAGATCAAGTCTTGTGATCTGTGAGGAAGAGGAGGATAAAGCAGGGGGATGGAGGAAGGATAGGAGGAACATAGAGGGGGGGGAGAGGAAGAGACAGAGGGGGAGGTGTGGGAGGAAGAAGAAGGGACAAGTCCAAACCAGTAAACCATTTAGATTATACAACGCAACATACATTCAAGTTAAGGCTGAATGTCCCCGTCTTAATCCCCTCACTAGTGAGGATCATTAGCATTAACGTCTCTCCTCGGGGACATACGAGCAGCAGTACACCGTGGACCTCACAGGGGAATATTTACCAGGCAGTGTAGAACCTGAGGAAGGTGATTATCTGCCATAAATTGAAAGCAAACTTGCAAATGACATCATGCATCCTAAGGCACTCCTTCGGTCATGTATAACCCAGTTGATTTAAATGTTGTTATAAGTGCAAGAAAATAAATATGACATACAGCTTAATCGACTTCTTGTAGATATATATATATATATATATATATATATATATTATATATATATATATATATATATATATATATATAATATATATATATATATATATGAAACTGTTTGCCTAAACAATACTAAATCTCACATTTCAACTCTAGCCCCCCAATCCGGTATGCACTGAAAATAATCTACGACTTCCTGCTCTCCAGAAATCTGAGGAAAAATAAATAAATTTCACCAACAACAATTTAACAGTTCATTAAACAGTCAAGATATATAAAAGAAACTGCGGAATTACGAATTATACACCAAGGTGCCAGCAGAATCCCAATTCCAGTCTACAGGAGCAAATGGGTAATAATCACAAGAAATTTATTAATTAAACCCATAATCCCCACTAATCACCTAGCCTAGGTACATTAAACTACGCATTCCTACT
>WNGS01163947.1:3643017-3661369 GCA_020271785.1 Procambarus virginalis
GCTAAACCGTTGTAATTTTTACGGAGTTGCAAATCAAGTGAACAGGCTGAAGAAACTTGAAAAAGTGAGAGATTTATAGGGGAGGAGGGTCAGTGAGGAATAAGTAAGGGAAGGCCAAGGAGGGGGAAGAGGTGGAGAGGGGAGAGAAAAGTGGTGAGGTGAGGGGGCCCCCACACAAGGGATGGGGTGGTAGACAGGAGAGGTGAATTTATATCAAGTAACAATATAAAGACTCAAGGGTCAGAGGAATGTGAGGTGGACCTCGCCACTGACCTTCCTTACTCTCAACTCTTCTGATATTTGAGACAGAGGCAAACTGGCCGAGGATTGTTATTCACTCACACACACACGCGCACGCGCATACGCGTTTCATATGGGTACTCAAAAAATGGGTGTCATTTGTATCAATAGGTATCAACACGTTTCATTTGGGTACACACAAACCCTTTTATTTGGGTACTCAGGAATCTGTACATCAGTTGATTGACGGTTGAGAGGCGGGACCAAAGAGCAGAGCTCAACCGCCTGCAAATACAAATAGGTGAGTACGTATTTTACCCACCTCTCTTAGTCTTATTGTTCTGCCCTCTACTGATTCGCTAACCCCGCCCCCTCACTTTTGCCTCTCAAGCCCCCTCTCTAACTCTCAGTCTGCTCCCTCCTCTTAACCCCTACCCGATCTCGTTGTTGTTGTTGTTTAAGATTCGCTACTTGGAACAAAAAGTTCCAAGTGCACGGGCTATGGTGAGCCTGTAGTGACTTACCGGGCACAGGAGCGGGGCTGTAACCCGACCTCCCACCTTACATCTTGCCCTCGTGATTCTCTCCGCCCCCTCTATCCTGCCCATCTCCCCTCCCCCCCCCCCCAGCCTCTCTCTGTCCCTCATGCCCCCCTCTACCTACCAGCCCTTGTCTGCTGCTTAAACCCCCTCTGCTTTATAACCAATCCTTGACTCCCACCCCCCATCAAGGCCTCACAGCGCCGCCTTCGTCTCAACCTCTCTATACCAAACATTTCCTATCTCAGAACCACTCATCACCTCTCTCATTTCCATCCTACACTAAATGAAAGAAATAGAAGAGCTCTGAGAATTTCGGAAACAATGTCCAAGACGAGTACACCAATGCTGATGAAGCAGCAAACAAAGCAGAGGAAATAAGAGAAAGTGTTAGTGAAAAAGAACGTGATATAATTGCAATAATGGAAATTATAACATGATATGATCTCTGATGCAATATTACCAGCGGAATACCAATAAGGAAAGAAAGAAACAAAAACACTGATAGGAAGTTGCGCTCCTAGTGGAACGAAAGAGGAAGTTTGAAGAACTATAAGATCGAAATGAATACACAAGATCCAACGCAGGACTTTTAACAGCAGAGTGGAAAAAATAGTGATTCTATTGATATGCAACTTCTCCCCCCCCCCTCAAGCAAACAACAGAAGTCCCAGTGAAGAATATGATAACAACAACAAAACAAGAATAGACGAACTGCAGAGAACAGAAACAAAAGCACACACAATGAGAGGTAAAGTATTGGTCGTGAGGGACCTAAATCACGAAGAAATCATTTGGGAATCGCGGAATCTCCATGGGGTTGGGGAAGCAACGGTAGGAGTTAAATTTTTTCAAGTTATGCAAAAAAACGTCTTTGTTGAGCATGTAGAGGATAACACAAGAGAAAGGGGAGGAGATATACCAAGCCTACTGAACCTGATCTTCTCCCAGAATGAGGAAAAACATCGAGAACTTGAAATGCCACAAGAAGGCAGTGATTATTGTGTTCTGGTCTTTGATTATACAATGACAAAAAAACAATGAAGAGTATACTATAGAAAAGGGATTACATTGGGATAAGAACGTATCTGGAAAATATGTAATATGAGGAAGTCCTTAGAGGAATTGTAAACTAGAAAATGATGGATCAAGTCAATTTGTAAATTCATACAGACTGAAGATATTCTCATACCAACACCGAGAAAAAAATAGGAAAGAATATAATGACCCATGGTTCATAGGACAGTGACAAAATCACAACCGTAAAAGCAAGAAGTGGAGGAATTACAAAGGTCAAAGGACAGAACAAAACAGGAAAAGATGCAACAGGGCTAGAAACTAATACATAAATATAAGAAGAGTATTGGAAAGAAACTACGAAAATTATACTGTTTCTAAAACAAAGAAGAACCCAAAACGACTAAATAGTCTTATAAGAAAGAAAATGACAGTGAACGACCAAGTGGCTATATTTTGAAAAAGGGGAAGAGAATATATGGGAAATGATTCGGAAATATACGAATAATTAAACGCCAGTTTATGAGGAGTGTTCACAACTGAGCCAGAACAGCTTCCAGTGCAAGAAGAGGAGAAAACCCTAGAAGAGAGACAACTGGGTAACAGTTATCAAAAATGAGGTAACAACTGAGGAAGTGAGGAAACAATGTGAGGAATTGTTTCCTCACAAAAGGAAACATCATCATCATGAGTAGATGAACCTAAAGCTATTAGACCAGATAATGTATCACAATTGATGTTAAAGAAGTGGCACAGCCTCTCACTGTACCTCTGGCATTGATTGATCTTGAATGAGTTAATTACAAACGGAGAAATGCTCAGTTGCTGGAAGAAAGCAAATGTAGTACCACGTTACAAGACAGGAGATAAACAAGAGGCACTTAATTATAAACTACTATCATTGACAGGTATCCCCTGCAAACTACTCGAATGAATAATAGAATAAGACTAATTACACGACTAGGGAGAATTAGGTACGTAAACAAACATCATCATGGTTTTAGAGAACCGAATCATACTTAACAAACTTACTGGAGTTTTTTATAAAGTAACGCAAATGAGACAGGACAGAGATGGATAGGCAAGTTGCGTATTTCCAGACTGTCAAAAAGACTTTGCTTCACTATGCAAACTTGAGAAGCAGGTCTGAGTAAGCAGAAGAGCCCTGACGTGGGTAATGGAATACTTAACAGACAAGAATCAGAGAATCACAGTGAAAGGCAAGAAATCCCAATGGAGGTTAACAAGCGGAGTACCTCAAGGATCGGTGCTGAGGCCCATACTATTTCTCTTTAATGTAAACGTCGTATCTGTAGAGTTGAGTCTTATAGGTCAATGTTTGCAATATCAATGAAAACACTTGAGACAGATGAGGTTTGAAAGATTACCCGAGATGACTTAGACTTAGATATATATTGAACAGTCAACCTCAGAAGGTGATAGCAGTCAAAAACGGATGCGGCAAATGATGTCACGGACGGGTGCAACACAGAGGTCACAGACAAATGCGTCACACGGGGTCAAGGACGGTGAGATTCCTACAATAGTGTAGACAACAGGAAAAGTGGACAACAAAGTGTAAACTCAGGCAAAGAAAAAATGCATAAAAAAAGCTCCAAGATCTCTTCTTGAGCTTTTTGAGACCTGATATGAGACGCTTATCAGTTATCTATATACAAAAAACGTATATTTTACGCAAGAGAGACATTTTGAGCTGGAAGAATTTCGGCAGGTCAGCACGACACTGCCATCACCACAATCACTACAACACCAAGAATACAATCACTACTACCACGACCCCAATCACTACTAACACCATACGTACAATCACTACTCAAATCGACGACTACGGTCACTACTATCACGACCTCAGTCACTACTAACACGACAACCACAATCACCACCACAATCGCTACTAACAATACGGCCACAATTACCACCACAGTTACTACAAACACCATGATCACAATCACTACTAGTACCAGGGTCCCCAACAATCACCCAAACACCACGAAGACAATCAAAATCACTACTAACGCCACAACCACTACTAACACCATGCCGACAATCATCATTACTACTACGATGACATTAGCTACCAGCACCACGATGACAATCGTGACCACGATCACCTTTACCAATATAAACAATCACCACAATCACTATTTACCTCACAATCACTTCCAGCAGCATATATCACTCGTCATTCTGCCCTTGAAATCATTATTTTGCAGCAATAGTGATTGATAGATTTTAATTATTATTATTATTATTATTATTATTATTATTATTATTATTATTATTATTATTATTATTATTATTATTATTAAATGGTGACGAATCTGGGGTACACGGTCGATCCGGGGACCGCCGGGTAGCCCATGTAGTGTCTGTGTGTGTATGTATTTACTATTTTTACTAAACACCAGGAGGCCTGGTTGACGACCGGGCCGCGGGGACGCTAAGCCCCGGAAGCACCTCAAGGTAACCTCAAGGTATCTATTTTTGCTCTGTTATGTTTACTACATATATTTCTCTCTAAGATACAAACACATCCCAAGGAAGCAGCCCGTAGCAGCTGTCTAATTACCAGGTACCTATTTACTGCAAGGTGAACATGGGAATCAGGGTGAAAAAACTCGGGTCATTTGTTTCCGCCTCCGCCGGGGATCGAACCCGGGCCAATCGGACTAACCCCCCCCCCTCCCCCTCCTCTGAGCGCTATCCGCTCAGCCACGAGGTCCCCCTTTCATGTGAATGTGTGTGTGTGTGTGTACCTACCTAGTTGTGTTTGAGGGGGTTGAGCTCTGGCTCTTTGGTCCCGCTTCTCTACCGTCAATCAACTGGTGTACAGATTCCTGAGCCTACTGGGCTCTATCATATCTACATTTAAAACTGTGTATGGAGTCAGCCTCCACCACATCACTGCCTAATGCATTCCATCTGTTAACTACTCTAACACTGAAAAAGTTCTTTCTAACGTTCTTTCCAACGTGTGTGTGTATTCACCTAGTTGTATTCACCAAGTTGTGCTTGCGGGGGTTGAGCTCTGCTCTTTCGGCCCGCCTCTCAACTGTCAATCAATCAACTGTTACTAACTACAAATTTTTATCACACACACACACATCCAGGAAGCAGCCCGTAACAGCTGTCTAACTCCCAGGTACCTATTTACTGCTAGGTAACAAGGGAATCAGGGTGAAAGAAACTCTGCCCATCTGTTTCTGCCGGCGCCGGGAAACATAGGACTACGTATCCAGCGTGCTGTCCACTCCGCCACTGAAGTTGACGTCGGGCCTCATCGGGACTCTGACACTAAAAAAGTTCTTTCTAATATCTAATCTTTCTATCTTTCTAATATTCTTTCTAATATAACTCATTGATGGTACGGATTACAGTGCGAAACACTGCATTGTCTTAAGTTAACGTTAAGGTTAAAGGTCATCAATGTAGTTGTTGGTGTGTGTGTATT
Organism: Procambarus virginalis; assembly: GCA_020271785.1. NCBI lineage: Eukaryota > Metazoa > Arthropoda > Malacostraca > Decapoda > Cambaridae > Procambarus > Procambarus virginalis. The sequence continues at coordinate 3,648,286 of WNGS01163947.1, forward strand.
CACTTAGTTGTATTCACTTAGTTGTATTCACTTAGTTGTAGAACCAACACACACACACACACTGTGTGTGTGTGTGTGTGTGTGTGTGTGTGTGTTCCCCGAGGCACGGTTCAAAGCGATGTTATCAGCATGTGTGGTACACACAGCACACAGGGACGGAAGCTGGAGCCAGCTGCAGGGGGCACTATACAACTTCCAGGACCCAGGCATGATAGACGCCTGGTGATAGTGATTAACGTGGCAACAGGTCGATCATAACTCATTGATGATACGGACTACACTGAGCCACACTCCAGTGTCTTGGGTCAGGTTAAGGTTAACGTTAAGGTTAAGGGTCATCAATGCAGTTGCAGTGTTTCTGCCACAGAGGAAAAAGGGGCAACATGGACTTGTGATATCTGACAACATCATCTAAATTAGAATTTTTGTTTAAATATTCATTCGTGGGCCTTATGCCTGTGGCTGGACCCCGGGTGACAGAAGAATAGACAGTTTCACAAAACATACAAGTTTAAAATACATGTATCGTTATCAAAATTCTTTTCTTCTGTTATCTATATGTGGATAAAGTATTCAACACTTGGTTCTACTAATTTTATTTCAGGGAAACAAGTAAGATGTTTTTGTAGTAAAGAATATGAACTTCGGCCCTTCCTGCCCCCAGTCTGTTATCGTCCTCTCTACGGTCGACCGTAAACATGCATTCGTCAATTTATACATTTTTTATTAGAAATCGTTATAATAAAAATAATAATTATTATTATTATTATTATTATTAATATTATTATTATTATTATATTATTATTATTATTATTATTATTATTATTATTATTATTATTATTATTATTATTATTGTTAGGTGGAGGTTAGATTCTGTTGGCAATTATTTGTATTTGCAGTACTTGGTTGAAGCATTTATATAGTTGCAATTCGAATATAGAGGGAAAGTGAAGCAATGTTCAGGGGAAGTTCGAACTTCGTCAGGTCTGAGCGGTGTGTCAAGAGTTTTTCATTCGTAAACAGGGGGTTTAGCGGCTGGATTTGCGAGCTTTAAGGCATTGTTTATGAGGACGGGCTGCACCTCGCAGCACCGCGTTGTTGGCCTGGGTCACTCTTGGTCACTCTTGGTCACGCTTGGTCACTCTTAGTTACTCTGGGTCATTCTTAGTTTGTTGTTGTTTTAGATTCAGCTACTCAGAACAAAAGTTCCAAGTAGCATGGGCTATGGTGAAGCCGTAGTGGACTTACCTGGCACAGGAGCGGGGCTGTGCATTCTTAGTTTGAGTCACTCTTATTGGGGGTCTGGTCAAGTCCTACACCTGTCCTCAGGCTAGGCTCATCCACGTGGCGGCCTAACCCAAAGACGTATTCATTCATTTTAACGGATTCCGTATTCGATATTTGTATTTACTCATATATGGGTCAATATTATTTCATACTTGAATGTGCTGAATAGTTTGGCTAACCTAGGTTAGGTGGTTAGGGTCTGTGGGCCAATATTTGTAATTGCAGCCTGTGGATGTAGCAGTTAGAGAGGTGCAATTCGAGCAGAGGATTTGAATGTAGCACTGTTCGAAGAAAATACATGTCTTCAGTTGTTGGTCGTGTGTAAACAGTTTTTTATTCATAAACACGGGGTATGGTGGCTGGATTAACTAGAATTTGGCGTGTGTTGATGAGGAATTTGGCGTGTGTTGATGAGGATGAGCTTGATGTTGTATACAGACGTTTCGCCCACTGCTCGTTTTCTTTTTATTAAAACTAAATTTCCTAACATTAGGGTGCACTAGGTTATGCTAGACTAGGTTGGGTTAAGATACAATATATTGAGTTAGGATTGGTTAAGTTATGCTAAGTTGGTTCTATTACAATAAAAGGGCGGTCGTCGAACTGTCCAATGTGCGAAATCACCTGTATCCGACTCGTTGCTCGTGGCGGGACTCTTCAGCTCTTGGGTCCCGCCTCTCAGCTGTCAATCAACTGGTGTATGCTCTCCAGAATGTACATAGGAATGTTAGAAAGTCTTCTTTTAACGTAAGATTATTGAGGAATAGAAAGAACTAGAAGGGCAGGTTGTAGAAGTAAATTCCATTGTTAACTTTAAAGATAGATATGATAGGGTAGTAGGTGAGGAGTCATTGCTTTAAACAACCAGCAGCTAGAAAAGTGGGGTCCCAAGGCTAGTGATCGATCCTGCAGGCTCAAATTGGTGAGTGCAATTAGGTGAAATAGATGAGCACACGTGTGAAAACACACACAGACAAGAGAACAGGCCAAAGAGCCAAAGCTCAACCCCCGCAAGCACAACTAGATGAGTACAACTAGGTGAGTACAAGTGCAAAGCGGGTTGCGAATTGCGTCCTTGAGGTCAAGACCGTAGAAGGAGGGGAATGATCAGGGGCAAGCGCCCAGCCATTACGACTATATTACATTTGGAAGGGGTCAGGATAAGAATTTGGGATGGGACTGAATGAAGGAATGGTGCGTTACCCCCTTCAGGAACGGTCGGGGATTGAACGCCGACCTGAATGAATAACAGTGTGAAAACCGCATAGCGTTTGAGGGCAAAAGAAGCAGTACAGACGTATCAGAAAAACGACATCGATGAATGAGAGTGTTCATGATAAACAAAAGACGGAGGACATATAGAAAATGACAGAAAAAAACAGCGTGATGTGACGGGATATGAAAATTTCTTAACTTCTTTTATGAGAATTTAACGAGATTTTTAAGGAAAATATCATTACGTTGGCGTTGAACTTAACGAGCAGACGATAGCAAGGATGTTAGAAAGAAGTTTTGTTAGGGGAAAGAGCAGTGAGCAAATGGTAAGGAGTGGTAGAAGAGATAACCTAATTTAATTCAAAGATCAATATCAAAGATAAGTTGAGAAAGAGAAGAGTTGGGAGGCAATGCATTAGACATCGGCCAGCTGGTGAGGCGGGTCTTAGGAGCTAGCGCTCGTTCCTGGAGTCATGTTCAAGACTAAAACACACACACACACACACACACACACACACACACACACACACACACACACACACACACACACAAAAGTGGCGTCTGCCACTTTTTAACACAAGGGGCACACGCACTAGGGGACACAGGTGGAAATTGAGTGCCCAAATGAGCCATAGAGACGTTAGAAAGAATTTTTTCAGTGTCAGAGTAGTAGACAAATGGAATACATTAGGAAGTGATGTGGTGGAGGCTGACTCCATGCACAGCTTCAAGTGTAGATATGATAGAGCTCAATAGGCTCAGGAACCTGTACACCAGTTGAATGACGGTTGAGAGGCGAGACCAAAGAGCCAGAGCTCAACCCCCGCAAGCACAATTAGGTAAATGCAAGTAGGTAAGTACACGCACACATACAATAACATACATGCACTCAATAGGATCCATCAATTGATGATGAAGATTAAGCCACCCAAGAGGTGGTAGGGGCATGAATAACCCGTAAAGGATACATCATTGTTCTGTTGTTTTAGCCATCATTACGCCTGACCTCATATGTTTCATCCTTCCTCCACCACACATTGTATATACCTTCCTTCTTCAACTACAGCTTGCTTGATCCCTCCCCCCCCTCCCCCCATCCCCGCCCAAGATGAGGGGGGGAGGGAGGGAAATCTTCTTCCCTTTCCTATATTCCTCCTTACGTTTTATTTTTTCTTTCATTTAAATTTTATGACCCTTCACCTTATCTCCCGCCTCCTTCTCCCCACATCATCCATTCGTACTTCATCTCCTTCATCCTCTGTCTCCTTCATACCCTTTTGATGTTTCCCTCTGTTTCCTTCAGTTCCCTCTCTATGTCCCTCCCTTTAGATCTCTCCCTACCTCTATTCTCCCCCTCCTCATCCTATCTTTACCTTTTTTTCTCTACCTCTCTCCCTCTATTTACCACCCCCTCCATCTTTACCTTCCCCCCCCTCTACCTCCCTCTTTAGATCNGGGAAGGGGTGGTTCTATAAATGCATTTTTTTTTTAATATTTAACTTACGCCTATCTCTACCTGCCTATGTCCGTCCCGTACCCTAGGTCATTCCCCCTGCAAAATTAGGGGAGGCTAGCCGCATGGTCTGACCTCCAACTTTTAACAGTCATGTATACAAGTATTCTCTTCTATAGTATAGATATAGACAAACACCACACACACACATAAACTCACACTCATGCTAAACAGCAGCGCTCTACGCTACAAAACAGCGGCCGCTGGAGCAGTTGCAGAAATGGTCACGTAATTTACAAGGTTGAGTAAGAGATGGGGCTAGAAAATAAAGGGATAATCATGTGGCTAAGAGGTATTGAAGAGTCATGTAGTTGTGAGGTAAAGAAATAATCATATTGCTACTAGGTAAAGCCTAGTACCTACCTACCTACCTACTAGGTAAAGCCTAGTACCTACCTACCTACCTACTAGGTAAAGGAAGAGTCGTGTGGTTATGAAGTAAGGGGGGTTATCAAATAGCTAACAGGGAAGGGAAAATCCATGGAAGCCATGACGAGGATTCGAACCTGAACACTGGTACTCCGAAGACCACCTAACTACAGCATACTCCAAAGTAATGAAACCTGGGATTCGATTCAATCCTCTAGGGGCCTTGAGGCTTCCACAGAATCAAAGTTAGGATTCACTACCCGCCTGCACTTTAGTTGTGGTACAGGAGTTCCACCCCCAACGTGAGAAAGATATGAGGTAAATACACACACACACATATATATATATATGCCTGTGTCTTGTAAGGCAACTTATATAGCACCAAATTCCGAAGCTATTTAAAATATGTATTTCTCCTCTCTTCAAATATCGCTTAATTTAGAACAGATTCTGTCCAGCTTATTATATAAATATCTTGTGACCGTGCCACAGGATATCTGCTTCCAGATCAAGTCTTGTGATCTGTGAGGAAGAGGAGGATAAAGCAGGGGGATAGGAGGAAGGATAGGAGGAACATAGAGGGGGGGGAGAGGAAGAGACAGAGGGGGAGGTGTGGAGGAAGGAAGAAGGGACAAGTCCAAACCAGTAAACCATTTAGATATACAACGCAACATACATTTCAAGTTAAGGCTGAATGTCCCCGTCTTAATCCCCTCACTAGTGAGGATCATTAGCATTAACGTCTCTCCTCGGGGACATACGAGCAGCAGTACACCGTGGACCTCACAGGGGAATATTTACCAGGCAGTGTAGAACCTGAGGAAGGTGATTATCTGCCATAATGAAAGCAAACTTGCAAATGAATCATGCATCCTAAGGCACTCCTTCGTCCATGTATAACCATTGATTTAAATGTTTTATAAGTTGCAAAGAAAATAAATATGACATACAGCTTAATCGACTTCTTGTATATATATATATATATATATATATATATATATATATATATATATATATATATATATATATATACATATATATATATATATATATATAAATATATATATAATGGAAGGGAGTACCACCTCTGGCTGGAAGAAGGGGGACCCATAGCCTCGGAGGAAATCACACATAACGCATTGGAGGGAATGTAGGTCCCCTCCAATACAGTTTCTGTGTGCTTTTCTCCTACATTATATATACTCCTACATATATATTTATATATTTATATATATATATATATATATATATATATATATATTATATATATATATATTTATATATATATATATATATATATATATATATATATATATATATATATATATATATATATATATATATATATGAAACTGTTTGCCTAAACAATACTAATCTCACATTCCAACTCTAGCCCCCCAATCCGGTATGCACTGAAAAATAATCTACGACTTCCTGCTCTCCAGAAATCTGAGGAAAAATAAATAAATTTCACCAACAACAATTTAACAGTTCATTAAACAGTCAAGATATATAAAAGAAACTGCGGAATTACGAATTATACACCAAGGTGCCAGCCAGAATCCCAATTCCAGTCTACAGGAGCAAATGGGTAATAATTCACAAGAAATTTATTAATTAAACCCATAATCCCCACTAATCACCTAGCCTAGGTACATTAAACTACGCATTCCTACTACAACGTATCATATAACGTCCTTGTGTTATGATACGTATTTATGTTTCACTTGTAAACACTTTCTGACTATCCAGTTCTATCACAATATATTAACTCAAAAGGCAATAGAATGCTGAAGTGCATAATTAGGGGAGTCAGCGGCCCACATCCGTATATCAGCGGCCACATCCGTATATCAGCGGCCCACATCCGTATATCAGCGGCTCACATCCGTATATCAGCGGCCCACATCCGTATATCAGCGGCTCACATCCGTATATCAGCGGCCCACATCCGTATATCAGCGGCCCACATCCGTATATCAGCGGCCCACATCCGTATATCAGCGGCCCACATCCGTATATCAGCGGCCCACATCCGTATATCAGCGGCCCACATCCGTATATCAGCGGCCCACAACCGTATATCAGCGGCCCACATCCGTATATCAGCGGCCCCACATCCGTATATCAGCGGCCCACATCCGTATATCAGCGGCCCACATCCGTATATCAGCGGCCCACATCCGTATATCAGCGGCCCACATCCGTATATCAGCGGCCCACATCCGTATATCAGCGGCCCACATCCGTATATCAGCGGCCCACATCCGTATATCAGCGGCCCACATCCGTATATCAGCGGCCCACATCTGTATATCAGCGGCCCACATCCGTATATCAGCGGCCCACATCCGTATATCAGCGGCCCACATCCGTATATCAGCGGCCCACATCCGGCCCGCTCAAGACCCACAACTCCACTGGGATTTTAAATCTCTGGCAGGGAAGCCTGTCCAGCTCCCTCTCTGTATTACCACATTTACATTAGCTGAAAGTGTGACTAAATTATTTATTCAACCTAACCGTTTACATTATCACTATTTAATTTATCAGCTACATTCCTAAGGAATATTTCTAACAAAATACATATCATATAAATCTCGATGGGTTACTCAAACTAATGTTATCTCTCTGGTGCAACCACTTGGGGCTGGACGGTAGAGCGACGGTCTCACTTCATGCAGGTCAGCGTTCAATTCCCGATCGTCCAAGTGATTGGGCACTATTCCTTTATCCCGTCCCATCCCAAGCCCTGATCCTGACTCTTTCCAAGTGTCGTAATAGCCGTAATGGATTGGCTTTTTCCCCTGATAGATTCCTTCTTTTCTCTGTTGCACGGCTTGAGCCATGACAGCACAACGCCACTAGTCTGGCCGTCTGAGACACTCTGTGTGCTTCTTGAGGTTATCTTGAGATGATTTCGAAGCTTTTTAGTGTCCCCGCGGCTCGGTCCTCGACCAGGCCTCCACCCCCAGGAAGCAGCCAATGACAGCTGACTAACACCCAGGTACCTATTTTACTGCTAGGTAACAGGGGTATAGGGTGAAAGAAACTCTGACCATTGTTTCTCGCCGGCGCCTGGGATCGAACCCAGGACCACAGGATCACAAGTCCAGCGTGCTGTCCGCTCGGCCGACCGGCTCCATCGCGACCATGCTGCCTTCATGTTGTTGTTATTTAACATTCGCTACTTGGAACAAAAAATTCCAAGTAGCACGGGCTATGGTGAGCCCGTTGAGGACTAAAACTGCCTTCACCATACGTCGCTTGATATAGGTTAACAAATGCATATATTTTGTAACTCCTCGCACACTATTAGGTAATTTATTCTTAAATGGTGTTAATTACATTTGCATATCAAAACACTACTCAAAAGTCCTTTTATGATATATGCAAATTAAAATATAACAAGCTAGAGATTATATATAGGTCTCTATGTTTATTTTTCCCCCTAATTTCATTTACATAGGCCTACTGCATGATTTGCATACAATATTATAAATTAACTAATGACGTTCGGTATGCAAATTAGCATGAATAGAATGAAATTAAACGACGTTCACGTTACACATGCAAATTCCACTAGATGCAAAGCTCTCATCAATCTGCATATGCTTACTTTTTGCTTAGTTACTCCTATCCAATAATTGTATACTCAAGATGCTAATAAATGTTTTAAATAATTTGTACCTGTCTAGTTCAAAATTCAAAATTCACGTATTCAAATGAACACAGAACAGTTCAAATCAATATGATCAGTTTAATTCACAACTTGCATCAGTTTAATTTGACTTGAGAATGGTCCAGGACGGACCGAAACGTCGTCGTCCCTTTACCTTCTAGTGTGTGGTCTGGTCAACTTTAATTCACAACATCTAATAACATCTATTTTCTTATATAAACGAAGAATGTACTTGAAATAAGTGTAAATTAAAGTGCTTGAATTTGTAAAAATCACACACGTGCATTTCTGAATAAAGATTTTAAAAGTGACTTTAAATTTCCGGTTTACGAGGCCACATATAAGAAAATATAATAAATGTCGCCGCCAATCAGGAACTATATAAATAGTCAGTTGATTTCTATCGTGATGTAGACCAAGCTTAGCCAACTAGTGCTCTCTGGTTAGTGTGAAACGAGTAAATCCCATCAGATCGTAGCGTGCATAGGCTGTATGTAGCTTAGCAACCGTAGAGAGAGCAGGTCGCCCTTCGCCATTGCAAAAGCCTATAGTAACCTGAGTATAGGCCTATATCAACCTCAGTGACCTATGCCGACCCTCGAAGATCACCTTCTTCATCTTGTGGACCTTTGCAGGCACCGATTAAGAGACTGGACATCTTACAAGTGATTTAAGACAATTTCAAGATTAAGCAAATCCATAAGTCTGGATATCCTAGAGGTGCATCAGTGCCCAACAGAGGAAGAGCTAGCGTACAAAATATAATTATTTGTGTAAAATAAAAGTGATGACAGCGTTGGTAGAAAGAAACAGGTAAAGGAGAATAGAGTTGAAGGAAGTAGAAGGTCAGAGAGGACGAGGAGAAAGTCAGTGACAACAGGAGGATGAGAACGAGGAGGTCAGTGACACTAGAAGGAGGACGAGGTCTAGTAAAACTGAGTGATGGAGTGGAGGCAAGTGACGGTGGTGAGGGCAGGCGGGAATTCCCCTCGTGATCTCTCTGTCTGGCGGGCTCTCTCTGATAGATCGTTATAGCTGCCATAAGGACACACTGTTTACACAGCTCCCTGGCCTCCGCTGACCTGTCGAGAACCCTCACCAACACCCCCCAGGCGTAGGCATCTCTCTCTCTCTCTCTCTCTCTCTCTCTCTCTCTCTCTCTCTCTCTCTCTCTCTCTCTCTCTCTCTCTCTCTCTCTCTCTCTCTCACACACACACACACACACGCTATTTGAATGATTTACTGCAAGTATAATTCGAGTGTAGCATGTAGTAATCAGCGTTGTTGTTATGTAGTTATATTTGCGTTCATAAATAAAATGTCGTTGGGAAATGAGAAAGGTGCCCTCTACCCTAAGACTCAGGAAACAGTATAACAAAGCTCGTAACAAAGTGAATGGATTCTATTTTGTTTATAACCAAAGACGTAAGAAATGAGTTTTGGTCATCGTTTAAATCGATCGTTGAGGTTAAGGATGCTCGGCCCTTGCTACTGAAGTAGCAAATTGTCTGAAGATACCCCTCACTAAGGACCCACGAATAGAAAACGGGGCATCACGAACATTTTGCGAGCCGTAATGATTTTTCTGGCCTATGGGGATTTTATACGTCAAATTGCGATGTACTATTCGAGAGGACGGGTTACAGATTGATGAGAGCCGGAAGAGTCTCTCCACGGTTATCAAGCCATTGATGTCCCCTCTATTTCGTAATTCTCGGAAAAATCTTGAATAGGATCTTCCACGTATTCCACAATTGTCACAGACAGATACTCTTTTATCCCTTACGGTCGACAACGTGCTCTAGCTCCCGAGCCCAATCCTACGTGTTATTACAATCTTCCCCTTCAGCATGATCGGAAATTTTTCATTCCCCATTTGTTCCTTTTGAGTCATTTGTTCCTCGATAAAATTCTCCCTGTATCTGATGCCTTTGACGTCGGTCGTCGTGGGTATTTTTGCTCTCGTATTGACATTGTGAATAATATCTGGGCACTTTTGAATATTCTGTGACACAGCCGGTGCTACATAGTCTTTCAAACTTGACGTCTTCTTTTGATAATTACTTACAACCTTCACAAAACTACGTTGACTGCAGTTTCAGCTTCCTCTATAACATCCGGTGCTGTTCAATCACCCCACACAGGTGTCCTCTAAGTTCAACTAGCAGGAGGGAGGTGGTTCGGTTCTCCATAGCGCTAGCAAATTAGGTCTGAGCGGACATAGGCTGCTCTCCTTTATCCACTGATACATTCATGCACTTCTAAATTCCTAAACCGTATCAATTTTCTGCATCCAGAGCCACCAAAAAGCTTGGAGCTGAACGGCTTCGTGTGTGTGACCTTTCTCAGGCACGGATGATCTCACCACGAACAATTGCAATGCCGGTGAGTCAAGTCTAGGTCCACACTGTGCAACATTGCTCGATTTCGCTATCTAGGGTGCCTACACCAATCACAGAGTTTCTAACACCGCACCTGCCTTCTCATTGGCTGAAACGGAGTACTGGACTTCGAAGAAACTATTGATAGCATGGCTATGCACTTCACTCCAGACTCTGATTCCTGTACCCCTTTGTGCATTAAGAATTGCTAAAAAATTCATCACAGGTCCTAAATATCCAACCAGAGGCCATGAAGCCTCTTACTGGATACATCAGTAAATCTCTAATAACTACTGAAACACTCGCGATTCCCATAGTAGCAGTAAAACAATATTATAACCCCCATAGAAAGTTTACAGTTATAATATACATCTTCACAATCTTTGGAAACGTTCTAAGTAGTAAGCTTACAAAACACATGGAATAGTAACGTTTATACAATGAAGGGCAACATGGGTTAGACATTGGACTCTCCTGCCTTGTTTGTTGGATATATTCGAAGACAAACAAAATGGTTGATATGCAAAGATTTCTCCATAGTCTTCGATACAATGCAACTATGGCGTAATAGCGAACAACATTTAGCATGGACGAAATACCTGCCTAACAAGCCGAGCCCAAAGACTGTGCAAGTAGCAACAATGCGGTTGATGAAACAGTCAACCACGAAGCCTTTCGGTGTGCCGCCGAAGCCAGTCATCCCAAGAATCAACATATGGAAGGTTGAAGGCTCCGATCCCTAATCTCCTCTACGTTATTTCTTGCTCTACACAACAACGCCTCCATGACCACCAATCACCCCGCCCAACCCTCGGTCACCCCCATCCTGCCCTCTTCATCACCCCCTCACCGCCCCTCCTAACCCCTTACCGTCCCTACATTACCCCTAACCTCAGTCGAAAATAAAAAACACAACCGTTTCCATTTTTACGGAGTGGCTTCCTCCTTACCCCCCACCGCCCCATCCGGCCCCTCACTCCTGCCTGACAAGTGTCCGGCGTTGAGGGGAGGAGGGGGAAGGTAAGCCAGTAATCCACAGTTCCCGTCCGGCCACGTCCGGCCACGTCCGGCCACGTCCGGCCGCCTCTGCCTTCACACAGTCTCTCATGTTTTCCTTGTAGTCGTCTTGTGTTTTGTGAGCGTCCGAGGGGAGGGAAGGGGAGGGGTGAAGGGAAGGAGTGGAAGGAAGGGAGGAAGACCAAGAGGACGGTAGATGAAAAGATCTAAAATGACAGAAGAGAGGTTACATAGGAAAGAGGGAACTAGAGGTAAGATATATTTAGGAGGAACCATGGAAATAATGGTAGCAGGACGGAAAGGAGAGAGACGGGGAGAGGAATGGCGGGAAGAATGGTGAACGTGCGAGAATACAATGAAATGGGAAGAGGAACGGGGTGGGAGGGATGTCTGCAAGGAGACGAGATGTGGAAATAGGTAAGACACAAAAAAGGAAGAATATTTTAAGGGTGAGGGGAAGAAGAGTGAGGGAAAATTAGCTGATGGAAGACGTGGGAGAGAGGGAGGTGAGAGAGAAGGAGAAAGAAGGTAGAGAGAGGGGTTACAGAGGGTGGTGAAAGAGGTGGGAGAGGAAGATAAGACAGGAAGGTGGAAAAGGAAGATGCAATAGGACAAGGTGGAAAGAAACATGACGGGAATAAAGGAAGCCAGGAAACATGGCGGGAAATAAATAATCTAAGAGGACAAGAAGACATGGAAGAATAGGAATGTAGGGAAAGATTAGGGAGACGAAAGCGTTGGGAGGAGCTTTCGAACGAAGAGAGTGCAACCAAATGCGTAAAAATATAAAAAAATAGTGAAAGACAGAGACAGAACAGTAAATGACAGATTCTCATTCAAAAATCAAAGTAAAGTAAGAAACAAAATGGAAAAATAAATAGTAAAGGAAACATAGAGGAATAATGAGATGGAAAGTGTATCCAAAAGAAAAGCAATAACACAAGGATGAATATTAAACAAATGAATGTCAATAAAGGCAGAGGAATCATACACTGGGAGTCTCTGAGTGAACACAGATCGCACAGAGCACTAACACACACACACAAAATTGTCAATGACATTCCAAAGGATGTTAGAGCTGCTAAACAAAATATATTTGAGATTAAATCGTTCTGTATAATATGGCATGTTGGCATTTAAATCCTGATACTGTTGATATGCTTGCAAAAACAGCCTTGTAGCAGAACAGAAGGAGAAATTTAATGTAGGTATTTCATTAAAGACGAATAAAAAAACTAAAAATGAATGTCAGATGAAAGACTCATCGTCATTACAAACTCACACAAACTTGAAAGATGTAGGGTTAAACAATATGACAAATATCGTGAGGAGACGTTTATATATAAAATTATTCAAACTAAAACTCAGCAATAGATTGTCGTAGTGGCCCAGAATATGCCTACGATATGCATTTATCTGACAATTTTTCCCAAACTCCGGTGTCGAATACGCTAAATGATTTTCATGACTATACTGGCTATGTACTTCTTACGTTAAGAGAGCCTGAACTCTGTAAGTATTATGAGAATACTGGAACAATTGATATAATTTCAAGTTACGCAATACTTGCAATGCAATGCAACACCTATGTAATATGTCATGTAATTAAAACTTCTAATC
>WNGS01163947.1:3674869-3685915 GCA_020271785.1 Procambarus virginalis
CCACGAATGAAGACGTATTTGATTCGTTGGAGTGATCACGTTTGCCTGAAATTTTAAGAACGTTGATGCGTTTATTTTTTTGCGTGTTTATGGCCTATTTTTCCATGACTGTCATGGCCAAATCTTAAATACTTGTACTGAATCGCCTTCAGTTGCTCTCATTTTAAGATGGAATAATTTCCGTTCTTTAGACAGGATTTTGTATGATACATGTATTAGTCTTGGAATCATACATCATCTTTTTCGTTCCTGAGTATTTTCAAATACGGTGACCGAAAATGTTCGCAGCATTCCGGAACAAGACGAACTAATGAACTGTACAGTATGAATGACTTTCTTGAACCGACACTTGAAAGATCTTCTAGTAAATATTAATATGGCGTTTAAACTCTTTAGCTCTCGGTTCACTGTTATCTGGTTTAAAGCCCCAATCAGCTATTATCCCCAGTTCTCTCTCTCTCTCTCTCTCTCTCTCTCTCTCTCTCTCTCTCTCTCTCTCTCTCTCTCTCTCTCTCTCTCTCTCTCTCTCTCTCTCTCTCTTCATTGACTTTCACAAGCTGTCTTGTATGTATATGCTGGATATTATTATTAAAACTCAGCTGCTATTCATCAAACCAATGAACTAAGTAGTTTAAGTTAGATTACAGCCTTCGTCGCTGTAGTGATTTTTAACTGTACGTCTTAACCCATAATCAATGTTATTTATATAAATCAAGAACAAAATTTTCCCGACGACTAACCCTTGCGGCACTCCACTCGTTACCTCTAGCCATTGACACATTTATATTCAGAACTTCACCTTAACAACGGAAATAAAGTTAAATTTCTGACTTAATACACAACTCCCTATTTTATGTCCTTTTTCTTCCATACGAAGTTTGTTAAAATTAATTGTATCAAATGGTTTCTGAAAATCTAGATAACCAATTGTGTTATTGTTACATATATTAAAGATAACACAAACAAATCAAAGAAGGTTTGTTAGAGCTGGGTGATATCTCCTTAAACCATTCCGTGGATCATTAATTAATAAACACACTAAATAATGTTTCACCCTTAAATTTCACTGTCTCACAGACAGTGAGGAAAAATGTTTCATCATGCATTATGATATCTATGCTACATCAAAGGCTACGAATCTTTCTCTCAAGAACACTTGCATTCTCCTTTGCTTATTGCATAACGTCTAATCCCTCTTATTCTTTATCTGAGAGTCGTAGATAAGATATCCGTACATGAGAGTTTCAGATTATCAAGATGTCTCTACCTGGGAGTTCCGGGTTCTCAAGATGTCTTTACCTGGGAGCCTCAGCTTCTCAATATGTCTCTATCTGGGAGTACCAGGCTTTGAGGGAGCATTAAGGTAAGGGTATGGGGGAGCAGTATAAGATGGTATAGGGGAAGTAGATGGATAAATAGGATAAGCCATTATTATAGGTTCTTCCTCAGTGTAAGGAGAACCGCGGCGAGGTGGCCTCAGGTGATAGAGGTGAGCTTATTGGAGGGTTGACGGGGGTGAGGATCTGCGTGTAAGAGATGAGGGGAAGGCTTGACGGGGGTGAGGGCTGCGTCTAGGAGATGAGAAGAGGGGGCCTTGACGGAGGTAAAGGCCACGCGTAGGAACTGAGGGGGCCTTGACGGGGATAAGGAGCACCTAATATTGAGATGAGCATTACGGGAAAAGAGCGTAGTTGAAAAGGGACAGTCGTAAATGAAAACAGAGAGAGGTGAGGGGTTGAGTGTTGAAGACAGGGGAGGGGCGTGATACAAGGGGACGAGGCATCTCTGAATAAAAGTGGTCCATTGGCGTTTAAGTGTTGGGTCTGAAAGGGGAAGGAGAGGAGCAGTCTGAACGGAAAAAGGCGGGAGTATGGCGTGACTAAGGGGCGGAAGGAGGGCGTGACTGAGGGGTGGGAGAGGGCGTGACTGAGGGTGGGAGGGGCGTGACTGAGTGTGGGAGGGGCGTGACTGAAGGGACAGGAACGTGATTGAAGGAAGAGAGATGTAACTGAAGGAAGAGGGACATTACTGAAGGCGAAGGAACGGGGTATGGTCCATAGAAGGGGTGTGGATGAGGGAAATGGTATTTGGCTGAAGGGAAAGAGTCATGACTGATGTAAGGTGCCTGAAACTAAGAGGCCTGAAGGGAGGCGCTTGGCTTTGAAGGAAGGGCATGGCCTGGAGGTAAGGGATTGGCTTACTTTGGAGGGATAGGCATGGCTTCAAGGGAGAGGCTTGGTTTGGAGGGAGGGACATGGCTTGCAGGTAGGGGCAAGGCTTGGAGAGAGGGGCTTTCTGCGCCTCCAGGCTCTGTGACCTGTAGCGTGCGATGCAGGAGGGGGAAACAGGTGAGGAGGGGGTGGAGGGAAAGGGGGCTTGATGCCCCTCATCGCAGCACAACACCCTATCATCATCACCTCCACCACCGCTAATGTCCCCACCCCCAGCTGGTAAGGGGGGCAGGCAGCGTAATATGAGTTGGAGTGGGTGGATCGTATGACTAGGTACAGAGGTCATATGGTAAAGGGAGAAAGGGATCATACAGTATGATATAGTGGGGGGGGGAGGGTCATATAGTTGGGGAGGAATCGTGTTGTTGGATAAGATCAAACAGTAGGGGTTGAGAGATGATATGATGAGAGAAGGGGTAGTGGGGGGTGGGTTGAATGGTTAAAATCAGAACCTCTACCCATGCCCCAGAACCCCCCCCCCCTATCTTTCCAATTCACCCTCTCCTCTTCAGCAGCAGTAAGGCGAGAAATTACAGAGGTGGGAACTACAGGTGCTTCTTCAAGAATTCCAATGAGAAAAAGTACTGGAAAGAATGACAACAAATTAGATGCTGGAATTCATATCCCAGAAATATGCAGATGACACAAAGCCGTTCAAACCATTCAAGAAGATGGGCGAGAAAGTAAGATAAACGTTTGATTCAATAAGCAATGCAAGACAGAGAAGGAGGGACCTGAAGAAATAATATAAATAAATATATAGACAATGGCGAGGGAGAAGACAATGAAGAGGCAATAAAGAGTCAAAAATTGGTACATCAGAGTCAGGAGAGAAGCTGACATGCAATTTGTAAACAGCATAGAAACAAATGCTGAGACACCAAGCCTGTTGTATAAGCATATAAGAAAAGAACAGTAAAATACCATGTGATCCGGATGAGGAAACAAGAGATATTCTCACGGAAAGAGAGAAGGTGCGTGATTAACTCAACAAGAGATTTCAACAGGTCTACCAAAGAGAACTAGTGTGGAGACCAGGTGGGAGACGACAGGCAGTAAAGAGCAGCATCTTAGATGATAAAGTAGTCACCGCAGATAAGAAAAAGAAACATAGAGGAACTGCATTCAAGAAAGCAACAGAGCCTGACCTCAAGACGAGGCCGTTGGGACATTGATCACGAGAACCAACACACTGTAAGGTAGGCCAATGACTGCTGAACGAGGTTAAAGAGGTCTGTTATTTTCTGATATTTTTTAAATAAAATACTCGAGACAAAATATATTCTGGACGTCTGGAACTATGCAAAAGCAATCGTAAGTGCTTGAAAAAGTAATTAGGATGAGAATATTGAAGCACTTGAGAAGATAAAGTTTGTAATTGATGAGCACCATGCATTTAGAGAAGATGGAACCCTGTCTGATAAACTTGATCAAGTTATATGACAAAGTTACAAAAAACAATAGTAGAAAGACTGCATCTTTTTTGACAGTCGAAGAGTGTTCGATATTGCTCTTCATGTAAGGATGGTGTACATGATTCAGATACAAGCAGGAATGATTGGAAAAACTCTGAACTGGGTAAAGAAGTACTTGACAGACTTAGAGAGGTGTTCAGCAGCTAAGACTTGACAAATGGGGTTCCCAGAGGCTCGATCTTCGGACCATTGTCGTTTCTGAATTATGTGAATGACCAACTCGAGGGAGTGAGCTCGTACATGTGAATATTTACATATGATACAAAGCTAAGGAGGAATATAAAAACGAGAGACTGCAGAAATTTGCAGAAGTGGGAACCTTGAAAGAGAAGTGGGAATGCAAATGGTTGTTAGAGATAATCCCCAACAAGTGTAAGATAAGGTAGCAGGTAAAGGGAGATACGAGACCCGAAGGAATCTACCTCATAATGAATCAGCAACTGTAGTAATACAAAAGAGAAGAAGATTTAGCTACCAATTTAGCTAAATGATTTAGATTTAGCAAATCCCAAAAATACATTTTTAAACAAAACTAGACCTCCTTTATTTAACTCACGTTATACAGTTTGTATGAGGCCAATACACAACACAGGCAAGGAATCTGCACCTTATGAAGCATAATATTAAATTGGAAACAATACAGAAGTTACGAGCAGGACGAGTCCCTGAATTAGAAGGGAAAAGCTACGAGGACAAACTAAGGGAACTCAATCGCACAATGATCATCCCATACAAGATACTGAGTGGAATAGAAAAAGTGGATAAGGACAGTCTCAATTAATTCAGTGAAACCAGAGGAGAAAATAGGTGCAAACTGACGGCAAACTAATCAAAGAAACTTATTGCTAACAATTGGAATGCACTAAAAGAAGTGGTCATGGAAACCATCTCGGCCCACAACCTTGAGAACAGATAGGCAGAGAACTCGAAGTGTCAAAATAAACGACAAAATGTAACGCGCTCCAGGTACAAGAAGGCTGGTAGGAGAGACCTATAAAGAGGTAGACCTCTTTTGTTCAGGAGATTTTGTTCAGGTAGACCTCTTTTGTTCAGGAGATTTGTTCAGGTAGACCTCTTTTGTTCAGGAGATTTTGTTCAGGTAGACCTCTTTTGTTCAGGAGATTTTGTTCAGGTAGACCTCTTTTGTTCAGGAGATTTGTTCAGGTAGACCTCTTTTGTTCAGGAGATTTTGTTCAGGTAGACCTCTTTTGTTCAGGAGATTTTGTTCAGGTAGACCTCTTTTGTTCAGGAGATTTTGTTCAGGTAGACCTCTTTTGTTCAGGAGATTTTGTTCAGGTAGACCTCTTTTGTTCAGGAGATTTTGTTCAGGTAGACCTCTTTTGTTCAGGTAGACCTCTTTTGTTCAGGAGATTTTGTTCAGGTAGACCTCTTTTGTTCAGGAGATTTTGTTCAGGTAGACCTCTTTTGTTCAGGAGATTTTGTTCAGGTAGACCTCTTTTGTTCAGGAGATTTTGTTCAGGTAGACCTCTTTTGTTCAGGAGATTTTGTTCAGGTAGACCTCTTTTGTTCAGGAGATTTGTTCAGGTAGACCTCTTTTGTTCAGGAGATTTTGTTCAGGTAGACCTCTTTTGTTCAGGAGATTTGTTCAAGTAGACGTCGTTTTCCCCTTGTGGTCACTGGCAGGTAAGCAAATCACCTTCCTCCAGCACCAACATACCCCCAGCCTCTGCCCTGCACGCCCTCAAACCCTTTGCCCCAGCGCACCAGAATTTCCTTTCCGTTCCTTCCCCAGTTGCCCAGCTTTTTGAGAAACACCTCCTCCCCCTGCCCCTACAGCTCCCCCCCCACACTGTGATAGGCGGGTCGCGTGCCGTGACCAATGGCCACTTATGGGCAAAAAGGTGGAATTAAGCGGGGTGAGTTAGTGGTGCACGAACCTTACCTGATGCCTGGCCCTTACTACCAATTAGACCCCCTTCCCCCCACCCCCCACCCCTCATCTCCCCTCACGCCACCTCACGTCATACTGCCTCCTTCAATGTCTTCATTCACACTACCTCATGCTGGCTTTGATTCCTTCCATGTTGCTGCGTCCTCATCCTGTTGTTCTTACTATAGCGTCCACACACTGTCTCTCTTGCCTTACCTTCTCCTCCCTGTCTCCCTTACCCTGCCCACTAAGAATCCCGAGTCACCATTAAACCATCAAACTTGCACCAGATAATTTACTCGTTTGTGATTTCATAGAAATTACCAAATGGACAATGTCAACGTCTTGGGCCGTCTGCGTGACTTAGCAGAGTCAACTAACTGCTGCTCACGTCTGTCACAGCCACTTGCTCGTGACAGGGTTTATAATTTGTCAGAAACTCAATTCAATGACTGTCTCCAAAACCAGTTACTTGAATTGTCAGGGATACCCTGGTTGTTGGGTCTGCTGCCTGTCACGTGAGGGCCTCTTGTCAGGGGCCTGTTAACTGGCTTATTTGGCCATGTTAACTAGCATGTTAAGGCCTGTTAACTTAACCTGAATGCTTGCTTGCTTGTTAGAGCATACTAATCACCTACTAAGATTGAAATTAATTAAATTGTTTGATGAACAATAAGATTCTTATTGGGTGCGGCAATATTCTTATATATATATATATATATATATATATATATATATATATATATATATATATATATATATATATATATATATATAGTGTGTGTGTGTGTGTGACAGTGTCAGACCACGAAGGAAATTTTGAAACAGGAATTTCCTTAAGTTCTTTCGTATTTAATAATACATCTTCAGAAGGGTCTCTCTGAAGATCCGGAAAATCTCTCTGAAGGAAATCTCCCTTCAGACTTCAAAAGGGTCTGAAGATGTATTCTTTATCATCAAATGTTCTTCTTCATTCTCTGACGCCCTTCAGAAGGGCTTCACCCTTCTGAAGATGTATTATTAAATACGAAAGTACTTAAGAAAACTCCTGTTTCAATTTTTTCTTCGTGGTCTGACACTGTCACATTTTTCATCATGTGTAAATTTTCGTGATTTAAACAGACACACACACACACACACACACACACACACACACACACACACACACACACACACACACTAGGTGAGTACAACTTGGTGAGTACACACACACAGGGCGCTGGTGGCTGAGTAGACAGTACGCTGGATACGTAGTCCTGTGGACCAGGGTATGATTCCCGGCGCCGGCGGAAACAGATGGGCAGTTTCTTTCACTTTGATGTCCTTGTTCACCTAGCAGTAAATAGGTACCTGGGAGTTAGACAGTTGTTACGGGCAGCCTCCTGGGGGTTTGTGTGTGTGTGTGTGGAAAAAATAAAATAGCAAATAAAATAAAATAAGTTAGTTAGGTTAAGTTACCTACAATCAACTGTAAGTAACAGTTCATTGATTGACAGTTGAGAGGCGGGCCGAAAGAGCAGAGCTCAACCCTCGCAAATACAACTAGGTGAAAACTAGGTGAATACACACACACACACACACACACACACACACACACACACACACACACACACACACACACACACACACACACATACACACACACACACCCAAGACTCTCACCTTAGAAACCAATCCTACTGATTTAAAAATCATACCAAATAATCTTCAACTTGGCAGCGGCAACAGAAAATAATAATCGAACAGCAGAGCGTTTGGATAAAAATGCACTTCCAAAATCTATGTATATTCGTACCCTCTGTTTCCACGCGAATGGACGCGTCGTCATCGTTGGCTGTGACACGATACTAAGGAATTTTTGCCTTTCTATTTCCGCCACGCTCTCTTGGGTACACACGATGAACGATTGACCAATATTTACAGGCAAACTCCAAATCCCTTCCCCTCTTTGGCTGGCTCAGGATTACAGGCAGTCGGACATTGTAGCTACCATGGTGGCGGTGTTTGCTGCTGTAACATTAGGGGCTCCATGTCAGGTGTCTCGTGTGTGCTGGCCGCCTCCCGACGCCGCCCTTGACTTCGGCACAGTTTAGCACACACGGTTAAACATTAACAATCCACTGGGTCTTATGCGTTAATATTTATCACCGTTCGGATTACTAGACATTAAAACACTTTAAATGTTATTTGGGTTTTGTAGATTTATTTGGCTTCATTGGCAGTTACCTCAGAAAATAGGGGGGATCGAATGTGGTGTCCAATGAGGCGCGTGTTAGCCAAGCGATTAGCCAATGACGTGCTGCGTGGCCGCCCCGCCCCGCCGGTAGCCAACCACAGTAAACACAACGCTCTACGCTCATTGTTTCACCGTCTTAGCTTTCCTCTAGCTAAGATTGAAATTGGCACTGGCCTCTTATCGATGTTTTTTTTTTAAGTTTTTGCACCAGGGCTTATCAGAAGGTTAGATTCAATCTGAAATATTTTGACAAGAGATCCATCAACAGGGTGAAAAGTGCTTTCCTGACAATCTTTGGTCATCGCCGATGTTCTTGGCTCGATTTCCTCGTCTCTGCTAATATTAATTGGAATAAATTTATTTCATATAGAAATGTAACTTGTAGCACAATTATACCTACTTCTCCAGTTCTTCAGCAGGGACATAAATCACGATTAATTAGTCAGGTACCAAGGGAATCACAGGTGCTGCAAATCTCATTGTGTACTGTTTCGTGGTGGCCAAATGAAGCTTTGAATAATTTGAATGTTTACTATAACAAACAAATATGAAATACGATAAGAACAGTTGATTCATCTCTTTCCTTAGCCACACAGAGGATTGGTACCTCGCTCTATTGGTGTGGAAAATGAAAAAGTATTTCAGCGAGTAAGTCGGCTTCAAATCCGGCCTGAGAAGAAAGGGAACTTGCAGAAGGGCTGTATATTGGTCTATACGTGAGGCAGCCTTTATGTATATCCACCCAAACTCACTCTATTTCTAACCAACGTTTGATCTCATAGACGAGGAATTCAAGAATTTTTCCCTAAGTCAACAACCCTATTCCCAAGCCAGTGTTTTAGCTATGACTTTCCTGATTGTTAACACCTAATAAATTTAAAATGGTGACCACATCCTAACGATTTACAAATGACGGAATCTAACCTACCCTCCCTAACCTAACCTATCTTAACATAACCTAAACTAACATAAGTCAATAATTTATGTTCGTAATATAATATAATAATACTATTTCAAATAAACCAATTGGATTATTTGACTCGTTTTTACTTTGTATTTTTTTTAACTCTGACGACATTTAGATATTTATTTCTGATGTGTGAACATTGATGAGATAGAAATGATATATAATTCCAAAACTTCTCGTCGCTGTTATCAAAATCCCTACATCCCTTTCCTCCTTCCTCCCTCACCCTTGCTGACCTTGAGTGGGTATGGATCTGGGCTCCTGTTCAGGCACGTATTGGGGTAAGGCATATTGTCACATTCAGACCACCACCACCGGAATTATCCCCTGCTCTCAGGCAAGGGTTTCGTGTATTTCAGGACATTTTCAGCTTGATAGAATGGAAACAGCTGGAATTGTTTTGTTTCTTCGGCTACCCTAGACTATATTGAGAATTAGAGAGTTTTTGATACTAAAATTTCAATCTCGCAGAGTGAATTGTCATTGGGGGTGATATGATCCGTTAACTTGAGCTGGGAATCTTTTGATTGAATCTGATATGGATATCCTCAAGAACATGAGAGTGCATAAAGTAATTACAAAACTCTAGGAACCAAATACCGGTTGGTCTAAGGCATATTTACTGGGCATTCAATAATGTAATGTAAGAGAATGTGACCTAGTTTCTGCTCGCAAGGTGTACACATGAAGTGCCTAGGATTGGGAGAATCGTCACATGCAGCCACCTGACACAGATAACGGTATTCCAACCTGATCCTGGCAATTGCTACACCACACTGTTTGGAAGACTGTTCTGTTCTTTACATGTGTCAGTGACTTCACTCCTATCACACATGAGCACTTGGAACAATATATATATATATATATATATATATATATATATATATAGTTTTCAAATCAAATTTGAGGGTACCTATATCTAGTTCAATTTTCTCTTTGTCATATGATAATTTACCTATTTAAGTCATCATGGTGTGTGAGACGGTGGCCTTATAAAAGAGGTTCTGTAGTGTTTGTTCTATACAGCAAGCAGGTTATTTATGGTTTTATTATTGTTGTGCATCATGCACGAGAAGTTATCGAAGGCCTAAACTTAAGTGTGTGGGTTCGAATCCTCTTCATGGCGCACACTCAATTCTCACTGATACATCATCTTCTTCTTGAGGTTATCTTGAGATGATTTCGGGGCTTTTTAGTGTCCCCGCGGCCCGGTCCTCGACCAGGCCTTCACCCCCAGGAAGCAATCCGTGACAGCTTACTAACACCCAGGTACCTATTTTACTGCTAGGTAACAGGGGCATAGGGTGAAAGAAACTCTGCCCATTGTTTCTCGCCGGCGCCTGGGATTAAACCCAGGACCACAGGATCACAAGTCCAGCGTGCTGTCCGCTCGGTCGACCGGCTCCCTATATAACGTTGCAATCACGTTAATGTGATTTCTTTGTTCATTTGAAGAGAAGTGTTGGCGGTATAACTCCTGGATCACCGCCAGAATACATTGAGGGAAAGACAGGGGCTGCGTGAAAACCGTATTAAGGCTTCATTGGAAGCTTCAAGTCCCCTTTAGAGCATTCAGCTGACTCCCAGGTTGCATTGCTTCCTGACCATGTCGTGGTGTAGTGGGATAGGGCGTGTGCTGGTGAGTACCAAGAGTACCACTCGTTCGAATCTCCCGTCGAACGAGTCGATCTCCTACTGACTTTCTCACTAATAATGTGTGGTCAAGAATTCCATTCTTTAAAATCGACGGGTTGGACTGAATCATCAATGTAAATAAAATCATAGCTTTTAAAATAAAAATAAAGCTTTTAAAATAAAATTCAATAAAATAAGCATTTAAAATAAGGCAGCAAATGTTTTGAATGTGATTGGTTTTAGAAAACAATATTCTCATTATCTTCTTGTTTTGTTATTATTTTCTACCACAGACGTGGCATACATTTACAATGCTAACCAGCATCTATACATTTTCTTCTGTCCTCCATGGACATGGTTAGAGATCTGTTAAAATAAAGTTCAGTGATTTATTGAACAATCAACCACAGAGAGTGATTGTCGTGCTTCTTTTCTTGGGGACGGGAGGAAACGTAGATTGCTGATGTCCCCGTAGTCACTGTACGTCACTGCGGCTGTTGATGTCCCTGCAGTTGCATTTTCCAGCCATTGTATATTCATACAGCATCGTTGTAGTTTCCTATTGCTGTCGTTGTATTTCCATGCAGTTGTCGTTCTATATCCCTGCAGTT
>WNGS01163947.1:3725541-3757045 GCA_020271785.1 Procambarus virginalis
TATCTAACTCTCGCTCATCTCTCTCTCTCGCTTCTCTCTCTCCTCTCTCTCCTCTCTCTCTCTCCTCTCGCTCTCGTCTCTCTCCTCTCTCTCTCTCTCTTATATTCATAATCACACAGTGTACCAAATTTCGGGCCAGTGTTCAAGACCAGGAATCGAGCCCTGGCCGAGACAGAAACATATTGGCAGAGTTTCTTTCATCTAATGTCCTCTATTACCTAGTAGAAAATAGATACAGCGTAAATAGATACGACGCAATAGATAAACTTATATTATATATATATATATATATTATTATATATATATATATATATATATATATATACAATGTTTTATATTCATTTATACGAGATCGACTAACGTCATTACGTTACCAACACATACACCAGATCAACGGTGGTGGTCCTTGCTGCTGCTGGTGGTGCTAGACATGGTGGAACCCGCAAAGATACGGTTACGGCAGGTGGCTCAGGCCGTATAGGAATAGAATCCAATCTTATGATGAGATCAAGAAGATGTTCGGTCCTTATGTGAGTAGTCTGTTGTTGTCCCCCCGACCCCCCCCCCCGACCCCACACACGCCTGTGGTCGTCAGGAGTAATAATTGAAATACTTTTGTTTAGTGAACAAATAGATTTTGTGATATTTTGATTTTGTCCATCATTATAGTTTCTGTTTATCGTCTGAGTCAGTACGTTAGGACTACAATTTTAATAAATATATTATTTTTTTTGTTTTTGGGTTTTTTTTTTTTTACAATTTTTTTGCAATAAATATTTATACAAGAGCGTGTTAGAATAATATACAATAATAATAATACTACTTAGTGATAATTATTTTTACTAACTTTTCCCATTATGATTGTAAAAAAAAATCTATACTTGTAACGTTCTTGTTCGGAGTGAGAGAGAAAGTGAACGCAAGTCTTCAGAGATCGGAATGTATATTATTTTGCTTACCCTGACGAGAGGACCGAGCCATCTTTCCTTTAATTGTCATTGCCCGGAGATGGGAATTGAAGGAATTGAAGGTAGTTTGTGTGGTGCAGACACGTAGAGTGGTCTTGCTGTTGAAGATTTTAGGTTGTATCTAAGTGTATATTAGCTGGTAATAATTGGAGAGGGAGTGTTTGATATGTAGTGCTTTGGTTAGGTCACATTTACTATTGTCGTGGTATATGTTGATTATTTCTGAGTTGTTGGTGAGGATATCTCTGGAGATGGTCTTTTTATGTGTAAAATTTATGTGATTTGTAACAGACTTGTTGCTTTTGCATGGCCAGATAACGTAATAATGAGGATAAAACGCTAAGTCAGTTTGACTATCTAGCACTTGGAAGGGATATGAGGTAAAGGAGCAGGGATAGAAAGAAGGGAAGGAACGCTGCCCAACCTATTTAGCAGTCGGGAATCGAACTCCGACCTACAAGAAGCTTGGTCTTCGCTCCATCGACGACTCCAAGTAGATGAACCTTTTGCACAGTCAGGCATCTTGAAAGAAATCTTAATATATATGCAAACTAGCGTCTCATTCAAAGGGAGCTAACACCGTTCAAACAACAAAGCCATTTACGATTCTGGGGCCAGATTCACGAAAGCAGTTACGCAAGCACTTATGAACGTGTACATCGTTCCTCAATCTCTGACGGCTTTAGTTACATTTATTAAACAGTTTACAAGCATGAAAACTTCCATTCAACTATTGTTATTGTTATAAACAGCCTCCTGGTGATTCGGAGCTCATTAGCTGTTTAATAATTGGAAACAATGCCGCCAAAGATTGAGAAAAGATGTACAGGTTCGTAAGTGTTTGCGTAAGTGCTTTCGTGAATCTGGCCCCTGGAATAAGAAGTAGTTGCCCAATAAACTAGCATCCCGTATTGGAGACATAACCTCAAATCTCAGTCAGTAATCAAATGTATTGTTTTCAACTGTGATGTTGCTCGAACGCGTTAAAGTGTAACTCCAGCAACCATTCTCCCTTTCGCTTTCTGTTCGAAGCGAGAGTTTCTTCCTTATGTGGCAGCAGCCAAGGACGCGGACGACAAGGATGCCCGTTGTGAATGACAATGTGAAGATTAGTGGAGCCTTTGTAAGCCTCCCGTAACTGCGGCTGTCTTGGCTGTTGCGTGTGTGTGTTCCATTGTGTTCGCTCTAGCCAGATTTGTTGATTAATTTTTTTTTATATTTTGAATCTTAGTGTATAATTGGCAGTCACCCTCTACACCGGGCACCTGGCCTTCTCTACACTGGGCATCCATCTACCTATACACTGGGCACTCATCTACTTATACACTGGGCACTTATCTACTTATACACTGGGCATTCATCTACTTATACACTGGGCACTCATCTACCTATACCTATACACTGGGCATCCATCGATGTCTACACTGGGCATCCATCGACGTCTACACTGGGCATCCATCTGCGTCTGCACTGGGCATCCATCTACCTATACACTGGGCATCCATCTACCTCTACACTGGGCATCAATCTACCTCTGGAATATGGAATATGGCACGCACAGGGTAGAGGCATCCATTTACCTGTACCCTGTGCACCTTCTCTCTACTTTGGGTATCCATCCCTAAACTGGGAACCCACTCTCCTCTACCCATCCACCTCGATACTGGGTTAACACTCACCTTTACACTGGGTACCCACCCTCTACAATGGGTATCCACCCACCCACCTCTCCAGTACCCTGGGTATCCATTTTCCCCTCCTATGGGTGCCCACCCATCCCTATTCTGGGGACCCACCCTTCTCAGACGAAGGACCTACCTTGCAGCAGCTGACCATGTCGACTTCTGCGACGATGCCTCCTGACTGATGTTCCCTTCACTTCTTCTTTATTATATCTGGGGGCATTCCTGCCACGCCCACCGGCTGACACGTGCGCATGTACGCCTGCGCACCTGATGCTCGTTGTTGTTGTTGTTTTAGATTTAGCTACTCAGAAGGAAATGTCCATGTATCACGGGCTATAGTGATCCCTGATGCACAGTTTCCCTATCTCTTACAGTCATGTGAACAATCGTATATGTTCTTTGATAGTCAGGTGCATCTATTTGTACGGGAAATATGTGTGTGTAATGTCTGCTTCTATGGGTGTAATGACAAGCAAACACACATTAGGTGAAAGCACGCACACACACACACACACACACTCACACACACTCACACATACACTCACACATACACATGCACACATATAGTTGCCCAGTTGCTGGAAGACGGCAAATGTGGTCCGAATTTTCAAAAACGGAGTTAGGAAAGAGGCATTTAACTACAGACCAGTATCATTGACAAGCCTCCCCTGTACCGTACTTGAAAGAATAATCAGGTTAAGACTAGTTACACACCTAGAGAAAATTACGTATGTAAACAAACACCAACATTGGTTATGAGAAGGGAAATCATGCCTAACAAACCTTCTGGAATTCATTGATAAAATAACAAGAATAAGGCAGGACAGATAAGGATGGACAGACTGTATATTTCTGGATTGCCGAAAAGCCTTTGACACAGTACCGCACAGGAGACTGCTATTCAAACTTGAGAGGCAGGCGGGAGTAAGCGGAAGAGCCGTAGCTTGGGTAAAGAATTACTGAACAAGCAGGAGCCACAGAGTAACAGTCAGGGGCGAGAAGTCAGACTAACAAACCGTAACGAGTGGAGTACCTCAAGGATCTGTGCTAGAAACCAATGTACTATTAATGTAGAAACTATTTCTAATGTATGTGAACGACGTGTCTACAGGAGTCCAGTCCTATATGTCGACGTTCGCGGATAACGAGAAATTAATGAGACGATTTGTGACACATGATACTGGTCTTAGAGTATGTAGCCCCGTCATAGAGCCACCACCTAAAGAAACACATTAGGAAACTGGATAAGGTTAAACAAAAATCGGCGAGGCTAGTAGCGGAGTTGCATGGTATGGGATATGAAGAGCGACTGAAGGAACTAAACCTGACGACGTTAGAAAAAATGAGGGAGCGTGGGAATATGATAGCAGCATACAAAATACTCAGGGGGATTGACATAGGGGAATCAGACGAAATGTTCACACGGAACACCAACAGAACAAGGGAACATGGGTGGAAGCTTAAAACTCAGGTAAGTCATAGAGATGTTAGAAAGTTTTTCTTTTAACGTGAGAGTAGTGGAGAAGTGGAATGAACTAAAGTAGTACATTGTGGAAGCAAACACTATTCATAGCTTTAAAACTAGGTGTGATAGAGAAGACAGGAGTTTTAAACAACCGAAGTCGAGAAAGGCGGGATCCAAGAGCCAACGCTCGATCCTGCAGGCACAAATTGGTGAGCATAAATAAGTGAGTACACACACACACACAAGAAAATGTAAGTGACTGACATCAATGATACTGCTCCCAACACTCTCACTCTTGGCCTGTTCCCCAAGTCGCCACGCTAGGTACATGTACACTAAAAGGTGTACCCAGTGTACTTCTTGGTGTACACTGCACGCGTCACACAGTACGAATGACATAGAGCTTTATCTCGAGAATTACCTCATCTTACCGCGGTGTACATACATTCACCGAAAGTTCTAATCCAGAGTGAGCTTTAATATTTGCCCGTAACGCTGTGCGTGTTAGTGGCTTTGCAAGCATGTACCAGTCACCAAATCCTGTACTTTCACAAGTAAATAACAACAAATAGGATTGGTCAATAAGCTACCGTAGTTGCCTTCATAACTCCCTCGTGGTTGTTGGGCTGAACCAAGCCGCCGTAGGTCTCAGCAGCTGTAACACCAAACCACGCGGCGTCGTTAATGAAAGTTACAGACGTGGGGGGAATGAAAGAGCATGTTACAGACCTGGAGCCAGATTCACGAAAGCACTTACGGAAGCACTTACGAACGTGTACATCTTTCCTCAATCTTTGACGGCTTTGGTTACATTTATTAAACAGTTTACAAGCATGAAAACTTCCCATTCAACTGTTGTTATTGTTATAAACAGCCTCCTGGTGCTTCGGAGCTCAGTAACTGTTTAATAATTGGAAACAAAGCCGCCAAAGATTGAGAAAAGATGTATAGGTTCGTAAGTGCTTGCGTAAGTGCTTTCGTGAATCTCGCCCCTGGAACATTACACTAGACCTGAAACATTAAGCCTGGTGTGTAGGGGCTTCGGGCTCCGGGCTCCGGTCTGCGGGTATATTAAGGATGGGACTGATTTTAGATTATTCATTTTTTTTCGTTTATCTACTTCCAAAATAGAGCAGGTAAGCAGCGGGAGAAGAAGTGAGATATTAGAGTACGAGCGAAGACTTTTGGAGTTCCCTTTTGGTTTATTTTACCTCTAACCCGCTCTATTCCTACGTAAAGCAAAGGGACACAGGCTGAAAGCCGGTTAGAGGTAAAATGAAGTGACGAGGAGGGACGGAGGTGAGAAATGAATGATGAGAAGAGAAAGCAAAGTGAAAGTACCCAATCTCCCAAAAGCTGCATCACTTTCCGACGGCTTAGCAATGAATTAAAATTGTATCAATACTTAAAAGAGTGTTCCCGTTTCAATCACGTAACCCAAAAGTGGAGAAGAGTCATAGAACAGGTACTCTATGACTCTATAGAGTCACAGAGCTCTATATAGTGAGGTACTGAACGAAAGAAGATGATTATAGTGCCTTTACAATGCTCACCAGCATTATCAGATGACATCCCACTTGCGTCTGAAGCAAGGTTGTCAAGGCCATCACTCGCTTCGTCTCCTCTCACACCGATGCTATCCGACCCACACTGGACATATTGCAAGGGACATGATGTGCTCAAGAAAGCAACTCCCTGTTGACATTGCATATGAAATTTTGTTTATAAAGATTGATGTGTACTTTTCTGAGGCGTGAGGTGATTCTCAGGCCAAACTCAAAACCAGAAGAGAGGGACATGGCTTAGAGTTCTATCTATCTATCTATTTATCTATCTATCTATCTATCTATCTATCTATCTATCTATCTATCTATCTATCTATCTATCTATCTATCTATCTATCTATCTATCCAAAGCTGTGTGGTGTGTTGGGAAGAGCACGTCACGGTTCTAGTAGAGATTTGTCCCAAAGGTCCACCACTTAGCAGTTCCTAGTAAGGTTCTAGCAAGAGTGGGATCATGTTCAACATTGCTTCCACACTGTTCAACAAGCCCCACTTATTTGTATTGGCCTGAGTTAAACTATAGCAACTATTTGCATCACCAGCAAACATTAGGAGTAAGGAGTCTTTTTCACTCTCGGAAACTAATCTTTATATCATGTATAAGATGGGTTATGGGGCCTGATCCCTGTTGGATTCTGAAAATTCCTTCCTCTTTTGTACCTCTTTACCTTGTACACAGGTGTTAACTGTCGTTGTATTTGTTGTTTTAGATTCAGCTACTCGGAATATAAAGTTCCAAGTAGCACGGCCTATGGTGAGCCTATAGCGGTGTTAATTGTCGTGATTCCTCACCGGCATCAGCATAGCTCTTTGTCACTCCAGATTGATTCTGAAACTTGGGGACTAGTTTTGTGTGCGTGTGTTCTCACCTATGTTTGCCTGCTAGATGGGTTTTAGCTCCCGAGTCTCGCCGTTTGCCTAGTGCAATGCTTCCCGAATATCTTCCTGCTTTTCATTCCTGCCCCTGAAATTGTGCATTGAGTTGGCCTCATATACCGGCCTCCTCTTTCTTGTTCAGTCTACTAGTTATCTATTTCTTCTGTACACTGGATCATCTGATCTATTAGTATACGTCAATGCATTCTCACCCGACCCTTGTTTCATTTAAACATTACATCAGCACATCATCCTGTTTTGTTAGTAGTTGTAGTAACAATGAGGACCATAGTATATATACCGACGTACAACGACATTAGAAAGTAGAAATCTGAACTATTTCTACTTTCTTTCTAAATCTTTCCTAAACTTTCTACTTTCTTTCTAAATCTTTCCGGTTTGTCTGAGTTGGACAAACCGGAAAACTATTTTTTACTTGTGTTCCTTTGACAAACTAAACTAACCAAACCTAACCTATTACGACTACATAGCACTGGGAAGGGGTCAGGATAGGGATTTGGGATGGGACGGGGGGGGGGAGGAATGGTGCTCTTGGACGGTCGGGGATTGAACGCCGACCTGCATGAAGCGAGACCGTCGCTCTACCGCCCACCTCAAGTGGTTAGGGAAGTGCAAGAGGAACTTGTGAAGAACCTGCAGAACAGCTTAACGTTGTTGTTGTTGTTAAAGATTCGCTACCTAGAACAAGAAGTTCCAAGTAGCACGGGCTATGGTGAGCCCGTAGAAAAACAGCTTAACGCTTCTCCTCTGGACGCGGCCTGCATCATCAATCACCATTCTCAACGTACTGCGAAGCAATGAATAATCCTTCGGTACAACTCGTCGGTGCTCCGTATATTTTTATTCAGGTGCATAAATGTCATATGTTCAGCTTACCTGCTAGTTAATTCAGTTCACATTTTGTTGGGAAAGTTGCCCACAGAAAAGGCATAACATATCTCAATATATGTGGTCAGCACAGTAGGGTTACATGCAAAATGGCCCAAGGTTCGATTCCTAGGAAAGATAGAGATGTTTGGGCAACGTTGTCTTTCACCTCATGCTTCTCTTCACCTAGCAATAAATAGATACCCCTAAAGTTGGGCAGCTGTTGTGGGTTCCATCCTGGATTCAAGCCTCAGCTTCTATCTCCCGCCTATTCTGTGGTCGGTCACCTTAAGCGGTGACTCCTGATCTTCCTGTTTAGAGTCATGCCAGGATTTTAAACTGAGTCGAGTTGGCTGAATAGTCTGTTCCATTGCACCTATTCCTTAATCAAGATAACCATATACCCATTTTCTGTTCTGTCTTTTCATACATTAATTGCTACTGTGGGACTCGTCTTCATTGTATAATCGCTGAGGTACACACCTTGTGTGGGATCGTAAAAAATCGCACAATAGATGATACCAGCACACAATCTCACCAATCGCAGCACGTTATATTCACCGGAACTACAAGACATTACGTGACATCTCAGATCTGGTGCATAAAATCTATCAGACTGCTGCCCTCGTCACAAGTTACAGCGTGTGCCAGGTAAGTCCCCTACGAGCTCACCATAACCTTTGGTGAGTTCCAAGTAGCACGCTACTTGGAACTTCCGAGTAGCTCAGTCTAAAACAACAACAACATGCTACTGTCCTTTGCGTGCTCGCGGCAACTGGTTAAACAAAAACACATGTCTGTCATTCCCGTTACGAAACAGGATGTAAGGACAAGCAATGAAGAGATTCAGGCATGGCGGAATTACCAGAGTGAGGGAAAGAGAGACGGAGAGATAGAGAGAAATACGATATACATGGTGTTAGACCTAGTTAATGAGGACTTGGAGACATACGAGAGATAGGATAGGCCTCCCTGATAAAAGATGACGTAGGAGATAGAGTAGAGTCATGTCATTACACAGGAGCCCCTCAGGGCTGTATAAGTATCCGGTATTCCCCGCGTGTATACTCGCCCTAACACATTGGTACACTCCTCACACTGCTCTACCAGGATGACGGCGTATATAGTCTCTTCGTCCCGGGAGTTTCCACCGTGGCTGCGCCATTACAATTGCCTTAACTTGGATTACTGCGCAAATTCCGGTGGCAAGCCGGAATATGCACAAAAGAATTAGGATGGTAAAGAATTGCCGCCCTCACTATCGCTGCCGTTTTCACTATCACTGCCATCTTCACTATCACTGCCGTCCTCACTATCACTGCCGTCCTCACTATCATCGCCGTCCTCACTATCACTACCGTCCTCACTATCACTACCGTCCTCACTATCACTGCCGTCCTCACTATCACTGCCGTCCTCACTATCATCGCCGTCCTCACTATCACTGCCGTCCTCACTATCACTGCCGTCCTCACTATCACTGCCGTCCTCACTATCACTGCCGTCCTCACTATCACTGCCGTCCTCACTATCACTACCGTCCTCACTATCATTGCCGTCTTCACTATCACTGCCGTCTTCACTATCACCGCCGTCCTCACTATCACTGCCGTCCTCACTATCACTGCCGTCCTCACTATCACCGCCGTCCTCACTATCACTGCCGTCCTCACTATCATCGCCGTCCTCACTATCACTACCGTCCTCACTATCACTACCGTCCTCACTATCACTGCCGTCCTCACTATCACTGCCGTCCTCACTATCACTTCCGTCCTCACTATCACTGCCGTCCTCACTATCACTCCCGTCCTCACTATCACTGCCGTCCTCACTATCACTACCGTCCTCACTATCACTACCGTCCTCACTATCACTGCCGTCCTCATCGCCGTCTTCACTATCACTACTGTCGTCACTATTCAGTGTTCATCCCATTGTCATGATGATTAGGCTCATAGAGACTAAGAGAGAGAGAGAGAGTGAGAGAGAGAGAGAGAGAGAGAGAGAGAGAGAGAGAGAGAGAGAGAGAGAGAGAGAGAGAGAGAGAGAGAGAGAGAGAAGAGAGAGAGAATGAGATGAGGAGACCCTTCAACACTTCCTTCCTTATCAACTTGCTTACTGTTCCTCATTAATATGAGAAATACTTCCAACCTAACTTTCCATCTGGGATGTGATCCCTTTGGGAAGAGAACTTTCAGGAGAAGAGCCACACCATTACGACTATATAGCACTGGGAAGGGGTCAGGATAAGGATTTGGGATGGGACGGGGGGTAAGGAATGGTGCCCAACCACTTGGACGGTCGGGGATTGAACGCCGACCTGCATGAAGCGAGACCGTCGCTCTACCTTCCAGCCCAAGTGGTTGGACTCCCTTTGGGAAGGGAACTGTCAGGAGAAGCACCAAACCATTACGCCAATATAACACTGGGAAGTTTTTTCTACCACAGACGTGGCCAGACATTTACAATGCTAACCAGCATATATACATTTTCTTCTGTCCTCCATGGACAGGGTTAGAGATCTGTTAAACGTATCGTTCAGTGATTTATTGAACAATCAATTACAAAACATGATTGTAGTGGTTTTAACATGCTAATCTGACGTGGGTAAGGATTTGGGATGGGACGGGGGGGAGAGAAATGGTGCCTAACCTCTTGGACGTTCGGGGATTGAGCTCCGACCTGCATGAAGCGAGACCGTCCACCCCACGTGGTTGTTATATACAGATCAGTGGAGAGCACGGTTCCAGGACAACGACAACAGTAATTATAATAAGTTGTTGTTGTTGTTGTTAAAGATTCGCTACCTGGAACAAGAAGTTCCAAGTAGCACGGGCTATGGTGAGTCCTTAGTGGAAGATTAATAATAAGTAGGGAGAATATTCCTTCCTAACTAAATAATTTCATCTGGGATATTAATCTAAGCAGTGGCAGTACGTCAAGTAGTTCGGGGACGAAGACAACTGGACTCCAGGGCCACAATAATAATTAATATCCAGTTGTTGGTTCGCTAACTTTACCGGAGGCAATAATGTCTGTTCGTCTTAACTTCACTCGTATGGAGACGTCAGTATGGGAGGAGAAGAACCTGCCTTCTGAGATGAGGTTCTCCATCCAGCGCAAATTGTTTTCCTGCTTCCCCGGACCCAAGATGAAGGTATGCGGCGGCCAAACTTCACTCTCCCTGCAGGTTCTTAAGTGTAAACACTCCTGGTATGGGGTTCAGGAGTGGAATACACACCGCCAGATGGGTCTGATTTAAGTAACCCATCAGGACGACGTCCTTAGAGTCCAGTTATTAGTCGGAAAGAAAATGCTCACGGAATGTATGTTAGATGTTGGTGATATCTTGTAGTTTGACTCTGACCATCGCATCGCTGCCAACTACGTCAAGTTTCCACGAGGGAAGAAGCTCAAGTCGGCCGTGTTAGACTACGAAGTGATCCGTAAAAACATAAAGGTTTCTTCTGGCAATAAAGTAAACACTCGACTCCCAGATAACGACACTAATGCATGCCCTGAGGACATCTCACCTACATCAAGTGAAGGTGTCTAGTCGGCCCGTCGCACAGGAATGAAAGTAGCCCAGACGAGGCCCAAATATTCCCTTCAGCTGGTAGAATCTAGACTTGCTATACACAAAGAGAGGCTCGCTGGCCGCCCTTGAGGGATCCTAGACAAGAATCGTCGACTAATGAGCGGAAGCCCTTAATTTCTTTGTCTTTTTTTTTGTTCAGCTTGGTGGCTACTTTTGTTAATTGGAGGCCTGACGGCTGAGTTGGACAGTGCTCGGGGTTCGTAGTCCTAAGGGTCCGCGTTCGATCCCCGCCGCAGGCGGAAACAAATGTGCAGAGTTTTTTTTTTTTACCTTGATGTCTCTGTTAACCTAGCAGTAAATAGGTACCTGGTAGTTAGACAGCTGCTTCGGGCTGCTTCCTGGGATGTGTGTGATAATTAGGATTAAGGATTAAGGATTAAGGATTAATTAGGATTTCATAGCTCGAAACGCTATGCGTGCTAGTGGCTGTACAAGAATGTAAGAACTCTTGTATATAAAAAAATTAAATCCTTATTTCATGTTTTTGTTTGTGTGTGTGTGTGTAATTACCTAAGTGTAATTACCTAAGTGTAGTTACAGGATGAGAGCTACGCTCGTGGTGTCCCGTCTTCCCAGCACTCTTTGTCATATAACGCTTTGAAACTACTGACGGTCTTGGTCTCCACCACCTTCTCACCTAACTTGTTCCAACCGTCTACCACTCTATTTGCGAAAGTGAATTTTCTTATATTTCTTCGGCATCTGTGTTTAGCTAGTTTAAATCTATGACCTCTTGTTCTTGAAGTTCCAGGTCTCAGGAAATCTTCCCTGTCGATTTTATCAATTCCTGTTACTATTTTGTACGTAGTGATCATATCACCTCTTTTTCTTCTCTTTTTTTCTTTTCGTGTGTGTGTGTGTGTGTGTGTGTGTGTGTGTGTGTGTGTGTGGTGTGTGTGTGTGTGTGTTTGTGTGTGTGTTTACTTACACAGTGGGTGTGAATTATCAGGGAAAAGCGCCAAGTCATTACGACTATATCGCAATGGGAAGGGATCAGGATAAGGATTTGGGATGGGACGGGGAAAAGGGCTGGTGCACAACCATTTGGACGGTCGGGAATTGAACGCCGACCTGCACTAAGGGAGATTGTCGCTCTACTGTCCAGCCTAAGTGGTGATGAGTGTGTATGAGTACCTCATCACCACATCATACACAGTGAACTTGAATTTAAGCATCAACCTCACTGTCTTGTGTGACAGTGAATATGAGCAACATCCTCACCGCCCTGTGTGGCCGTGAATATGAGCAGCATCTTCACTGTTAATCGTGACTGTGAATGTGTGCATATTCGCTGTCGTATGTGACAAGGAATATGACCATTACTGTTCCTGTATGAGAATGAATATGAGCAGAATCCTCATTGACTCGTCTGACATGGAATATAAGCAGCATCTTCACTTTCCTGTGTGGCAGTGAATATGAGCAGCCTTCTGTCCTGTGTGGCAATGAATATGATCACTACCCTCACGGCCTGTGTGACAATGAAAGTGAACTGCATCCTTTTTGTCCATAGACGTGGATCACAAGTGGATTTCCGAATCTAAGTGTTTTTACGCACCTTTCAGACCGGTTCGAAAGATACTTTTAAGTTATAAAACTATATTAACCCTTTACATTTGTATATAACATCTTATTAAAGACTGTGTGTGTGCTTACTGTCGAATTACTATTATTATATTGGAATTCTTTAGTTTACTATCGTAAAATAGCTCGGTGATAAAAGAAAACGTTACATTAGTTGTATTGTAGAAAACCAGAATGTGATGGATGTCTTATATATAGATAATTATCAGCCTAAAGTGCCAAAACCGGTATAACTATATGTCACTGGAAAGGATATGAGGATGGGGTGATGTTAGCTGAATAAATTATTTTAATGTTTACACAGTTAACACTTAACAGCCTAACACATTTCTGCTTCAACTTTTAATTTATTAAGCCCAACAACTTCCATCCATTTCACCCATTCCCTCTCCAAGCTCATAGCCCAACCACTTGGGCTGGACGGTAGAGCGACGGTCTCGCTTCATGCAGGTCGGCGTTCAGTCCCCGACCGCCCAAGTGGTTGGGTACCATTCCTTCCTCCCCGACCCACTCCAAATCCTTATCCTGATCCCTTCCAAGTGCTATATAGTCGTAATGACTTGGTGCTTCCTCCTGATATTGCCCTTCTCCAAGCTCATAGTTCGCGAAAGGATTGTATTATCCCAGAACACAGCGAATAGCAACATGTGTC
This sequence comes from Procambarus virginalis, assembly GCA_020271785.1. Taxonomy (NCBI): domain Eukaryota; kingdom Metazoa; phylum Arthropoda; class Malacostraca; order Decapoda; family Cambaridae; genus Procambarus; species Procambarus virginalis. Next base: position 3,738,826 of record WNGS01163947.1, read on the forward strand.
ACTCTTGGATGGTGGATAACATACATTGCTTTGATTTTGGGATCGTCTCGGACGTAGGTTCGAACCATCATCACGGCCCTTGTGGATTTGTTCATTGCTTTGAAGGTTCCTACGGCCACGAATCCCCATAAGCAAGTCCCTGTGAATCCCCGGGATCCTACAGCAACTGAACCACCTGCTTGGCACTTTCCCTTGATAATTCTCATTCCTTTACACTCTCCACAACCTCAACTTTCTTGGTGAACACTTTCATAGTCTTCCCGGCTTGGCGTCTTCTCTTGATAATTACTTACTTGGTGAACACTTTCTTGCTTATTCTCCACATTCTTTCTCTCTTTTTAAAATGCACTATTTCCCTGTTTTCTTCTCCGATGCGGAAGCTGGCGTGTTCCGCATATTGTTTTGCTGGGGTCAAGGTTACCACATTCCTTACATCGTTTGGAATGATAATGTTATAATTGACAGACATCAATAATTGAATACAATTAATCCTCAATTAATACAAATTAATTGAGGTTTAGGAAGGAATCTTTGGGGAGGAATATTTGCTCTAGGACTATAGAGATATTGTTTTTATTTACAAGTTATGGCTTATTTTAATTTAAAAAAAAAGGTTCAATTGTGGTTAATTTCAACAGCATATAAGCTATCAAGGAGCAGTGGCATCATTCACTTTAAGTGAAACTATCAATAAAATCAAGATGCAAGCCATACAGTTAGAAATGATATTATGGAGATAGGTAGATTATGTAAACACACAATTCACGACCATCATGAGGTGATTGTAATTGACAAAAGAGAATGTGTGGAGTGATGATAAGTAAGGGGGAGGAATAACTTGAACTACCTCATTCTTTTGTGTATATTTGTACCTCATATGTTGTTGAATATGACCGAAAGGGTAAGATTAATGATTCTAACACGAATCTTCTCAATATTTCTTACGTTTTTCTTTACTTGCGTGGTTTAATAGTGAAGAAAAACGTAAGAGATATTGAGAAGATTCGTGTTTGAATCATTAATCTTTCCCCTTTCGGTCATATTCAACAACACATGTTTACAAGAAAGACTGCTACCAAAATATACTAATATTTATGCCCCCAATAAACTTATTTGAACTTGAATTTGAACCATGAGCAGGCAGACGAGTGTGTCGATATATGCTGAATTTTCTGAGCCCCTCCTGGAACACGAGCATGAAGCCTCTTCTGGTCCTCTTCAGAATGGGAGGATTAAAAATGAAAACAGTGAGTTCTTCACCTTTTCATTCATATATTCATATACTTTATCATACATTTATACATAAATATATACACCATAACTCTCCCCCCCCCCCTCCCATACATACATACACTGTGTAACCATGGTCAACAATTTACAAGAGACTTTCTCATCCTGAACAATCTTCTTGCATCTTTGCCTTATGCTCACAGACAAATATTTTAGTTACCCTAAAAAAATCCATGTTTTCTCTGATTATTTTTATTGTTAACTGGAATAAATTTATTTAATAAAACAAATGAAATGTAATGACTAATAAAATTACTACTTATTATAATTATTTATATAATATAAAAAAACATATTCCGATAAAGTAAGAGAGACAAATCATACAAGAGAATAAATCAATAATAATAATTGAGTAGAGGGAGCGTCCAGCCATTGACCACCCCCTCTCTCACAGGGGCCGCCGCTCCCCGCCAGGCCGCCCGCTGATTGGCTGGCAAGCGGCCACTCCGTGACATATCGTCATTATGGCGACAACACTTTGTGATGACGGCCGGCACGCCACCTGCTGCCACGCCCGCCACACGACACCAGCTGCCATGTCCACTCCACGCCACCGGCTGCCATGTCCACTCCACGCCACCGGTTGCCATGTCCACTCCACCTACCCACGCCACTCCCCTGGATTGACAATCTCCCACGGCTGCTCCAATTGGCCCACCATTCCTGCCGTCGTCTCGGTGATGAACCTCGCTCCTTCCCTCACCCCCTCCCATACATGGCTGGGTTGAATGTTGGTAGAAAAAGCGGGAAGGAGGGAAGTTAGAGGGAGGGATGTTGGAGGGAGCTGGGTAGGGAAGGAAGGAGGGGGTAAGAGGGAGAGCAACAGCTTCCTCACTTCCATCATATCCTACAAAGGCTCATTGCTATGTAAACAAACATTTAACGGCACCATATGACCAACTCAAACAAGGGCATCACCACACAAACCACAAGGGCATCACCACACAAACCACAAGGGCATCACCACACAAACCACAAGGGCATCACCACACAAACCACAAGGGCATCACCACAAATACACAACCATCAAACATTTACCTGGCAGCCACAGCAACAGGAAGCCAACACATAATACTTTTTGAACAAAATTAGATAGATTTGCCTCCAAAAATTCTGGAACGATCGCCTTGGAACACTTGTGACTAAAACTGGTCTGGAACACTCGTGGATAACATGGGCAGAGCAGCCTGGAAGCTCTTTATATCTGTTTCGTTCCGCTGATGCCTAGTTCTTTTTAGATAGCAAATTACCCTTCCTTTCTTTTATTTTTTTTCAGTGGACGTGTTGTTCTTCGTGGGTTACATTTCAGAAGTTTGTTGATATATCTTATTGTTACCCTCCTTGGGTAACAAAACACGGTGTTAATGGTATCAAATGATTAGTTATGGTTCCTGTTTGAAATTAGTTCTTTTGCTAAATCTTTTCTATTGTTTTACTTATGAGCGATTTTAAGTTTTCTTCAATAACATTGCTGTTATTTTTCTTCCAGAGCGCAATTTCGTGTATTAAATTAGTGACAGCTTCTGGCAATAGTCGTTACCTTGTTCAGCCTTTTATATATATATATATATTCTCGTTTTACCTGGGTCAGACTACTGACATTCCTCTGGATGCAATCCCATAACAGATGCCTCACTCCCGGAGCACCTATTTGCTCATAGACGAATAGGTGAACAGAGGCTTTAGGTGAAAGTTAATGTGCCCAACCATTTTTTCCCTTCCCTCTAGAATCATCAAACCTTCTTGTTGGTTTAATGACTTTATCTCTGTTTTCTGACCTGTTGCAAAGAGATCAGCATAGTTGCCTTTCAATCCAATAGTTCTTGGTTTAATTTCCAAGCAAGAGGGAAAGGGAACGTTTGCGCACGTTTCCTTATTCCTGAAGGCGGTGCACAGGTACCAAGGTGCCTAGGAGTAGGGCAACTGTTGTCGATGGCATCCTGGGGGAAGGTTAGTCCTATAGGTTCTATAGGTTAGTCTTATAGCCTATAGGTTTTATAGGGAAACCTCGGTATCTCGCCCGATGAGAATGGGGAAACTGACTATTAACCATTGTAGAACAATAACGTGGCTAAAGTATGTTGACCAGACCACACACTAGAAGGTGAAGGGACGACGACGTTTCGGTCCGTCCTGGACCATTCTCAGTCGACTTGAGAATGGTCCAGGACGGACCGAAACGTCGTCGTCCCTTTACCTTCTAGTGTGTGGTCTGGTCAACCATTGTAGAATTTTGTAGATATGGCTTCTGATGTTGTTGAAGGTAAATATACCATTAAGGTGCTTTAATGATGCTCCGTTACACAACAATCATTTGGAGCCGAAGGCGAGAAACCTTCCTCGTCATATTTGTCACTAATCTTCAAACACTCACAAAATAATTCATCACCTCTTGCAAGTTAAGAATGGCGAGTGAACTACGAATCTCGAATCTCGAATTAAACATCATCTCGAATCTCGAATTCAATATTAAACTCTTCCAATGGCGTACACAACGTTAGCCAGCACTGACAAGCCAAGGTAGAGCCAGGGGAGGTCCTTCTTTATCTCCGGCAAAGTCCGGTGCATCGATCTATCGGCCTTAACCACACAGGGACAGCTCGGACGCTTCCAGCTATAGGAGGACATCATGGAAAAGTCCTGACCTCTGCTGAGCTATCTGTCTCCAGCAGGAGCCTCGGGTCAGGACGGACACAGGGGTGGCCGCACGACCCCCTTCGCCCCGGCAGATTGTCGCAGTCACCCGGGTTGTTGGGTAGACATCCTGCCCCCACCGTCTCATTTCCCTCACTAATTGGGTTGCGAGGATTTAGGTGTAAACTTGGTGGTGGTGGCCAGCGGTGTGGTCACACGGTGGCGGCGGCGGCGGCGTCCTCTTTATGGCTGTCCCCCACCACCGCTACAGTCTGCCTCACGCACGCACTCAAAAACATCCCAATTCTCTCCCAAAGCGCCCAATCTCTCGATATTGGGAATGAGTTCTAGTGTTTTAAACACTCTTCCTGAGGTGTCGATCCCCAACAGACACGAGGCAGTGTTGCGTATGGGCAACTCAAGCGCGAAACACTCAAGGAAATAAAATTTGTTTTGACGTTTGCAATACTGGACACCACTGGTCTTTATGGCCTCGGGTCGCGACTTTCTTGGTCTTACCCAGCAAGCGACATTGTGCTCTAGTGCCTCGAGGCCGAAGGTCCATGATGGCTTGCTGGCCTCCTTGTTCCTACCTGGAAGTGTAAGTTTTCTGTTCACAAATATGTCCACAATGGGAAAAAGGCGGTTGTTAATGGGTTGGACGTCACTTGCTTTTAACTCACGAGAATGAATGTAAGAACTCGGAGTTAGCCTTACTGTGTGTGTGTGTGTACTCACCTAGTTGTATTCACCTAGTTATGCTTAGGGGGTTGAGCTCTGGCTCTTTGGTCCCGCCTCTCTACCATCAATCAATTGGTGTACAGATTCCTGAGCCTACTGGGCTCTATCATATCTACATTTGAAACTGTGTATGGTGTCAGCCTCCACTACATCACTGCCTAATGTATTCAATTTGTTAACTACTCTGACACTGAAAAAGTTCCTTCTAACTTCCCTGTGGCTCATGTGGGTACTGAGTTTCCACCTGCGTCCCCTTGTTCGCGTTCCATTCGTGTTAAACAGTTTATCATTATCTACCCTGTCAATTCCTCTGAGAATTTTGTAGGTAGTAATCATGTCTCCTCTTACTCTTCAGTCTTCCAATGTCGTGAGATGCATTTTACGCATCCTTTCCTCGTAACTCATGTCTCTTACTTCTGGGATTAGTCTAGTGGCATACCTCTGAACTTTTTCCAACTTCGTCTTCTGCCTGACAATCTGTGGGCTCCATGCTGGGGTCGCATACTCCAGGATTGGCCTCACATACGTGATATACAAGGTTCTGAAAGATTCCTTACACAGGTTTCTGAAGGTAGTTCTGATGTTAGCCAGCCTCGCATATGCCGCCGATGTTATGCTGCTTCATGAGACAGGTTTGGTGTGATATCAATTCTTAGATCTTTCTCTCTGTCCGTTTCATGAAGGACTTCTTCTCCCATTCGGTATCCTGTGTCTGGCCTCCTATTTCCTCCGCCTAGTTTCATCACCTTACATTTACTTGAATTGAAATTTAGTTACCATTTGTTGGACCATTCCTTCAGTTTGTCTAGGTCATCTTGTAACCTCATGCTATCTTGTCTTAATCCTCCTCATAATTTTTTGCGTCATCAGCAAAATGTGTGTGTAGGTGGGCAGGTGCTTATGTGTAAGATCCAGGATGTGTTTGTGTATCAACATGAGTGTGTGAGGGTCTGTGTATCTGCATGTGTGTTTGCGTGTTTGTGCGAACGTGCCTTCAAGCAGTTTGTGGACTCGGTCGACGTTGTCATTACACCACAAGACTTACGTAAGGGATCTAGGCTCTGTGTAAATAAACAAGCCGTTCTGTTGCTCCCACTCACACTTCTCCAGTCAGCCCAAACACATTCACACTCCAAGATCCTAGATCCAAGAATGCAGTAGTATACAAGCTTCATGTCCCCGACAAAACGAATTATTATTTAAGAATAATGTTTAGGAAGGTGGCAAAAGTATTTTAAAATAATTATTTAACTAATTATCAAATGAGTTAGATGAGTGAAGGAAGACACAGTTTGTGAAGATATTCTAAGACTTGGCTTCTGGACCACAAGAGCATCTCACATCACTCTCAAAGACATCAAGATAATTATCACTTGACATTCAAAGAAGTGATAAGAAGTGAGGTCCCATTCCCAAATCCTTATCCTGATCCCTTCCAAGTGCTATAAAGTCGTAATGGCTTGGCGCTTTCCCTTGATAATTCCAATTCCATTGGAATATATAGAAAATGGTATTTTGCTTGCTCTAAATAAACTAAAATCGAAAGAATCCTCTCCATGTGATCAAATAATTATTCAACAAAAACAGTCTAAGAATTTACTTCATATAAAAAAAAGATCCGATATAGAGTATGCTAACTTGATGTAAACATATAATGTTAACTTTATTAACCTTTAACAATAAAATACACTAGAGAGTGATAATATTTAAGTATAGAGAATCCTCGTCAACATCGGCTCTAACTTAGAAACAAATCATCTTGTATCTGACACCTGCGTTAGCCAATCACAGGCGTTGGAGGCAGGCGAGGGAATGTTATTGGTCGAGCCGTTTTATGGAACAGAGGCGGAGTTCAGCTTGATCACATGAGTTAATACGCAACTCAAAATAAAAGAATAGGTGAGACTAGGGATTTGTTTGTCAACACGACCAGTGGTTTGATTGGGCATCATATGTTTAGTTTTGTACAAAGAGATATTACCGTGTTCCCTATGATGTGGGGCTTGAATGACAGGTGCTGCTGTAGGGACGGAGCTGGGAGATATGATTGCGTCATATAAAATACTCATGGGGGGATTGACTGAGTAGAAATAGGCGAAATGATCACATCGAATACCAACAGAAAAAGGGGACATGCGTGGAACCTGGAAACTTAGGTCATAATTTAAAAAAAATAGATATGATAGGACAGGAGCCATTGCTTTAAATATCCGGTGGCTGGACAGGCAGGATCAAGAGCCAATGCTCGATCCTGCAGGTACAAATATGTGAGTAAAGATAGGGGAGTACACACACACACACACACACACACACACACACACACACACACACACACACACACACACACACACACACACACACACACACACACGCACACACGCACACACACTCACACACACGCACACACACACACATTCAAACACATACACACACGCTCACTAGGGGGGGGGGGCCTCGCGGCTGTGTTGACATCGCTCTAGGGTCGTAGTCCTAAGGGCCCGGGTTCAATCCTCGGCAGAAGCAGAAACAAATAGGAAGAGTTTCTTTCACCCTGATGCATCTGTTTACCTAGCAGTAAATAGATATCTGGGGGTTAGACAACTGCTATGGGCTGCTTCCTGTGAATGTATGTGTGTGTGTGTGTATGTGCGCTTCTAAGAGAAATAAATATATGTAAAAAATATAATAGATGAAAAATAAATTTGTTGGAAAGGCGGGATCCAAGAACTAATCACTCGATTCTACAGATACAAATAGTAAATATACACACACACATAAATTCCAACAAGACACCCTACTAACCCTCCACAATAACTGAGACTCGCAGCATAGCGCCTCCCTCACCGCCTTCACCACAACCTCCTAATCCCACCTAAAGAAACAAATAATGAAGCTGTCTAGTGGCTCTACCCCCTTCCTCCTCCTCCTCCGTCCTTCCCACTCAGGTATATACCCCTCCCCCTTCAACGCGCCCTCCCTCCCCTCCAAGGGCCCCTATATACACCCCTCTCTCCCAGGGGAACCAAGATGAGCTACACGATCAACACCTCGGAAGGCAAACACGCGTGGTCACATTTGCTCGCCCGACAGCCCCCACAAAGACGCCTCTTACATTTCCATACAAGATGAAAACTTCTCATTAGGAGGATCCCTTTCAGGGCGATCACCTCCCGCGGAGAAAACCCATTTTTGCTCTCCGCCCGCGAACTTTCCCCATCTCGCGCGCAATTTAAACTTGGGATCTTTTCATCGCAGCCGGCGGGGATAACCAACTCACTCCTAATTAAAATTCAGCCTTCTCACATTTTGCTTAATTAAATTTTTGTCATCATGGTGAGCCTTTTAATTGGTGAGGATTGTGGGAGCGAGTGGTGGTGGTGGTGGTGGAGATGGTGTTGGTGGTTGTAGTGGGTGGTGGTGGTGGTTGTAGTGGTGACTGTGGTGGTGGTTGTGGTGGTAGTTCATGTGGGTCCTTTACCTAACAGTGTTTTCTTAACAATATCTACTGGGGAGTGTAATGCTGAGGTGTAGCTCTTTATACTCCGCCTACTGAGTCTTGAACCTTCAGCAAATAAGTCTTGAACTTATTGTGACGTTCGAGTTCATTGTCCTATCTGGACTTAAGATTGTGGATGGCGGTGGCTTAATCAACTTCTTTCAGTGCATTCAACTGGTCAACCACCCGTACAGGGTACGAGTATTGCCTCTTGATTATTTGCCTTTTCATCTTCCATCTGTGTCTTATTGTTCAACTTTCTATCATTTCATAGACGCTATCCTTATCTACCTTATCCCCCTCGTTATCTTGTATGTTGCGATCATATTCCTCTGTTCCTTCCACTTTAGGGTTCCAAGATCTGAGATTTAAATCCACTAGTCTAATCTCTTAGCTCAACCCTCTTAGCTCTGGCACCAGTCTTGTTGCAAACCTTTAAACTTTTTTCAATTTTGGCTTTAAGCTTCAGAAGATGCGAGTTCCATGCCGCTGCTGCATATTCTAGTATTGGCCTAACCAATTTTGTGTAAATTGCCTTCCAGGAGTCTTGATTTAGGCTTCTAAACGATGATTTTATATATGCCAGCGTCCAATATGCTGCTGATGTTACCCTGTTTATGTGAGGATCTGGTGATAGTGTTGGAACTATATTCACTCCCCAATCTTTCTCTGTTCAGATTCCTGTAGTTGTCTTCCCGTTATGGGGTAGGTACCTCCCTGTCTCCCTTTTGCCTTTCTCATTTTCATTGCGCTACACTTCTTGGGTATGAATTTCAGCAACCATTTATTTGACCACTCCTGGAGTATGTTAAGGTCCTCAAGTAACTTCCTGCATTCCTTCTTTGTTTTTACATTTCTTATCAGCTTCGTGTCATCTACAAACGTTGACATGTATGAACTCACTCTCTCGGGTAGCTCGTTCACATAAATTAGCAATAGCAGCGGTCCCAGGACCGAGCCTTCTAGGACCCCTACTTATTTCATTCCTCCAGCTTGAAACCTACTCTCTGACTGCTTTCTGTCCTTCGGGAATTCTCCTTACCCAGTTCAGCGTTTTTTTAGTTAACCCAACCTGCTTCTCCATCTAGTGCACAGTCATTGATGAGGAACAGTCAAATACTTCGACAATTTAGGAAAATGCAGTTTTTCCAGTCCTCCTTTTCCAGTCTTATTTTAGAAATCCTGTCATAGAGCTCAGTCAAGTTTGTCAGACTTGACTTTCACTCTCTAAAGCCATACTGATATTTTTCACATAGTCTATCCTCTCCAGATGCTCCACCATTCTCAACTTGATTAATATATNAGATTCCGCTTTTTTGGCCATCAGCATCTTTGCTCCCAGGAGAGGAGAGAGATGAGCTGCTCTGTGGGTTATCTTAAGACTATGGTGGATGCTGGCAGCCATTATCAACCACAGAACATTTATGCCCATCTTTTATGACAGAAATTTATGACGGAAATCTGCTTTGTTTTGCTTCCCGAGTTCCCTGCGTCTCTTGTATAGCATGTGCTCTAGTGTTTGTAGGCATGACATGCGCTCTAGTGCTTGTCGATGTGGCATGCGCTCTAGTGCTTATAGGCATGACATGCGCTCTAGTGTTTGTAGGCATGACATGCGCTCTAGTGTTTGTAGGCATGACATGCGCTCTAGTGCTTGTAGGCATGACATGCACTCTAGTGTTTGTAGGCATGACATGCGCTCTAGTGTTTGTAGGCATGACATGCGCTCTAGTGTTGTAGGCATGACATGCGCTCTAGTGTTTGTAGGCATGACATGCGCTCTAGTGTTTGTAGGCATGACATGCGCTCTAGTGTTTGTAGGCATGACATGCGCTCTAGTGTTTGTAGGCATGACATGCGCTCTAGTGTTTGTAGGCATGACATGCGCTCTAGTGCTTGTCGATGTGGCATGCGCTCTAGTGCTTGTCAGTGTGACTCACACTAACGCTTGGCAGTATGCCACACAGTCTTACGACCCAGCAGTGCAATGCTCAGCATATGAAGGAGGCAAAAATATATAATCAGACGATTTTCAGTTATATGACCTGATCGCGTTGTGTTACTAACTTGACGTACATTTGTAAAAAACTACATCGGTTTACATTTATATTTTCTTGTATATATTTATATTTAAAAACATTAAAGCGGATGATGCAGCCTGACTGGACAGTGGGAGTCTGCTGGTACAAATGGCCAGGTTTTATAAAAAACAATCGGACAATACAAGTCAGTATGTTTAACTTGAATTTACCTGAGCGGACCACCATCTCTCTAGTGACCTCGACGGGGACAGAAAGCCAGGTTGGGGGTGAAGGGGTGGTCAAACGTCCATGTTATTGTTCCTGAGGATTTTTGCCCAACTGGATTTTGAACTGCTTATGGTATAAAAAGAGACATTGGTCAATACCGGTCAATATGTAGGAAATTTATGGTATATGAAGGGAGAGAGATTGGTCAATACCGATCAGTATGTAGGAGCATTTATGGTATATGAAGAGAGACATCGGTCAATACCAGTCAGTATGTAGGAGCCTCTATAGTATATGAAGAGAGAGACATCGGTCAATACATGTCAGTATGTACGCGTCAGTATGTCTTGTTGTGTATGCCAGGGGCGTGAATGTCCTTGTTTCATCTCATAACATGTCTGGCACGTCCGTCGTGGTGGGGTCCATCTCTCCACCGCTCACATGACTCAAGAGTCTGGTGCTGCTTCCTGGGCTCTCTCTCACTCATTTAACTAAGCAAGTGATAATCTTTTGAAGCTAGTTACACAATTGTTAATGTTACATTCACATTTATATATATATATATATATATATATATATTATATATATATATATATATATATATATATATATATATATATATATATATATATATATATATAGATGGTATATATATCAGTAATCCTTTTTATCACAAGTGATTCAACAAGAGGCTCACAACAGTCACTATACAAATCACTCTACATCTATGGTGAGTCACACAGTTACTAGTCTTGCTGCACACCCACCCAATTGGGCGGGTGTTCAGTAAGGTAATGTAAATTACCTTACTGTAGGTAATGCGCATGCATTACCTACAGTAAGCAAATTTTGGATACTTTGCTAAGATTCCCGGCAGCACATCATTATGAATGAAGTACTTACACATTTCTTGGACTTCATTGATGGTGCTATCTCTGAATTCCAGGTTTTCTTCACATTCCATTATGTAATGACGCAAAGTATGCGAATAGTTCTGCTGACAGAGTTTACATTTAGTCAAATCTACATCAGCAGATGTTGCAAACCCCCAGAGGTACTTGTAGCCGAGCCTAAGCCTAGCAGTGGTAACATCCAGAAGTCTGATAACTTTATTGGATGACCCATAGACGTGCGGTACTTCCTGCATAATAGAATGATGATAGATGGAGTAGTGTGAATTTCCCGTTGCCTCAAGTCTACGAGATTTTGTTGATGTTCCCAGAATATTAGTGCCCTCTGGCACTAATAGCAGCAAGCAGTCCAAGATTGTAATCAATTCCCTCTTTATGACAAAAGTTTTGACTAACTCATCAGTTCTATCATGCATTCGGAGACCAATATGGGAAGGCATCCACAGGAGACAAACTCTGATTCCATCATTGATTATTTCATTATATCTGTGACTAGCTTCAGACACAAACACGTCATAGTTATGCCCTGGGAAGCTGTCACATATGGAAGCATATTTGTTAAATACCTACGTAAATTGGTCAATTAACCCATAAACGAATAACATCAAATCCGTACTTGTGTCTTGACATGCCCCACAGGGTCCAGCACAAGCTTTATCCGTCCACACCCAAATACCAGATTAAACCTACAAGCACCAATGCAGTCACCCGGATTTACTGTACTCTCGCAGCCAACTAGGCAGCGCTGGTCGGGCAAGCATCCCCCCACACCGTTCCTGAACCCCGACTCGGAGTGTTTCGCAAGATGTCTTCCTATTAGGGCAGGCGAAGCCACGGGGCGCCCAGTCGTGTCCTCTACCCCTGATGGCCCAGGGCGAGATAACTGTTGAGATAACTGTTGAGATAACAATATCAAATAGTTGATATTACAGGATAATTCACAACATCGGGATTCAACTATGGGAAAACATCCCCAAAGCAGCGACTGATTTTATTCCTCTGCATAAATTCGTTGTGTTTAAGTAACCATATATTTTCATGTTCCTTATCTAGATAATTTATATAGGCCTACCACTCACCCTACGTACTAACCTACCATTCCTGACCAAATGTACTAGTGATCGGGTGTGTTGATGAGAGAAGAGTAGGGAGGAACAGGCGGCGAACAGGTATGTGAAAAGGAAGAGAATTAAGAACACAAGAAAGTCAAGGAGCAGAAAGAAGAGGTCAAGGAGCAGAAAGAAGAGGTCAAGGAGCAGAAAGAAGAGGTCAAGGAGCAGAAAGAAGAGGTCAAGGAGCAGAAGGAAGAGGTCAAGGAGGAGAGGGACAGACATGGAGCTTAAGAATGAATTCGATACACCAACAACATCTCACAATATGCACTGGAGAAAGCCTCGAGTAATTATTCCTTCTCGAGTAAAGTATAACACAGTAGTCTACATCCTCGGCTCACAACCGAGGGAACCGGGTTCAATCCTTGGGCAGAATAGAAGCGGTTGGGAACGTTCATCTAGCAGGAGAAATACCCTGGAATCAGTCAGTTGTTGAGGGTTGCATCCTGGTGAAGGCTAGTAATTAAGGAAACCTCGATATGTAACGAGATCAATTACATTTATTTAAGAAAACGCATCATCATCATGACAATGTCATTTTGGTTATATATAACTGGCATTACTGACATAATAACTGAAATAATAATAATGATTTTTTTATTAGGATTTAATAAAAGTATTATTTTTTATTATTTATTATCACTTGGATTAATAATTATAATAAAATTTATTAGAATTATCACTAAAAAGTGATAACAGGATTTTGTTATGAAAACAGGCGTAATAAATCTTTGTAGCCTTGTGGCGATGTTGTGATCAGGAGACGAGCTTCAGCTCCCGGCACCCCACAGTCATATCTAGGATATTATACCGTACTGTATTTTAAAACTGAGTGGTAAGTGTGTTGACCGTTATGCTCCAGCGTGATGTGAGGTACACAAGTGTGTGTGTGTGTGTGTGTGTGTGTGTGTGGAGGCGAGGAACAGCTGGGTGATATATTAACTGTTGCGGGCGAGTGAGGTGTGTCAGTCAGGTGAGGGGCGGCAGTCAGGTGAGGAGGCTTCAGCAGCAGCTTCAGCAGCAGCTTCAGCTGCAGCTTCAGCAAGAGGTCGCGGTCATGGTCAGCTCCCGAGAGGTAGGTCTGTCCTTTCTGTTCGCCAGGGTTCTTTCCGCGGTGTATACAATGAAAGTTTACTTCTGTCCTCAACCATGTTCACGAAAACAGCTATTATGACGACCGTATAGGTCTATTGAACTATGAATGAGGTCTATTTAACCTCAGTTCAATAGACTTGGTTCAGTAGACTTGAGGAGGTTCAATAGACATCAAGTCCACCACCCAAACTAACCAACTGATGCTACTTTTTGGTGTCGGCTTAAACGCAAAACAGTTAACTTTTTTTTAGATAAGTCACTTACGAAGACTTTATCTTCAAGACGAAAAAAAGAATGTTCAGTAACTATCATACGACAAAATTGACATATTCCTGGCCATAACTGTTAACTCAAGAGCCTTAAGTGAGTTCATGTCCCCAGGTAATGGCAATGGTGGTGGTGGTGGGTATGGTGATAATGGCCCAACACACACAAGCAAAACCACCCATCGACAGAGGATCTGGATTCCTACCTCCTTTCAAAACAGAGCTCCTCGTAAGTGTATTAAATTATGGATGGATCTGTAGATGTTGTGTGACAATTGGTACATAGGATGGTATATTCAGCATTGCTCCACTCATTAGATCACGAGCTTCCCTTAAGGGGAGGTACTAAGGTAACTAGTGATTTTTAGGGAGTTTGTAGTATAATGGCTGGATTAGCGTGTGTACGTATGGTGGAATCCTAGGTAGTGTTCTGATGAACGAACGATTGTGAGAGTCCTAGGACCTTGTTCATGGTCATTTTGTATTTCCAACCATATGCCGATACACTAATAACATCGGTACCTGTATTATCTATGTATTCTGAATGTCTGTATCTGTATTACCTGTATATTTTGTATGACTGAATCTGTATTACCAGAGTAGATTGTATCTCTGTCTCCCTCAGGCGCCCTACCCTGGACTGCTCCCTCATGTGATTCGTTGCTGCTGGTGGCACTGGGACACTCAAGGCTTCAGCAGGTTAGTAAAGGCACCTGGCCAGGTCCTCCTCACGCACCTGTAAAATTTTCACATGTAACTGTTTCTTTTCCTCGTACCTGTTTCCTTTCCCCAAGCAGCTCCTTATTTTCCACGTATAGGTTACCTTTACACACACATGTGTCCTTCACACTCACATGTGTCCTTCACACGCGCATGTGTCCTTCACACGCACTTGTGTTCTTCACGCGCACATGTGTCCTTCACACGCACATGTGTCCTTCACACGCACTTGTGTTCTTCACACGCACATGTGTCCTTCACACGCACGTGTGTCCTATCCACGCGTTTCACGCTTTTTAGAGTATTTTTTAACCTGGTTAAGAACATTATTGATATTGTTGTTAAATATAAATTTAATAAAAATCATACAAATTTACATTTATGCAATGAGAGCAGTACGTGTGTATGTGTGCTTGTTCTTTTCAGATGTGTAAGTTTGTCGAAATGCGAGTTTTATATCAAGAGCAAAAAGGGTATAGTGAGGGTTTTGAGTTCAAATATGAAGGAAATGCATAGCATAGTGTTCCAAGCGTTGAAAGAAGTTCAGAATAAAAGTTTTCTGATTGTGTAGCATTTGGGTTTGTCCTTAACTATGGAGGCTATGTTGTTCTAATATTATTCCTCAGGTCCTTTTCTTAAATGTATATAATAGTTTGTTGTGTTCCTGCTCCTTTCTATATGCTTTCCATTCCTCTCCCTAAATGATCTTTCCATATTTCTTGTTTATTATTCTATCGTAAATGCTGTATTTGATCTTCCCGCTTTGGTACCCGACCTTTTGATGGGGAGTGTGTCGCCTTTATCTACTTCTTTTTAATCGTTGTTAAGAACAAATTAGAGCTTGCAGCTACAGTGAATCTTATGAGCCTCCAATCGTGCAGTAATTAAAGTCACGTAGTGGTCGTAGACTGATCCGGGGAAGCAGGCTTGATATTGAAAGAAATGTGAATTGACTGTTGTGTTGCAGGAATGGTCGTGACCTGAGACGACAGCAACGGGGTCAACACGGACCTTATCCGACCTCTGTAGTGTCGACTCTGTTTTAAACTTAAGGTAAGCAGGTCTGGTGGAGTTCCCTCCTTTACTTTCTTGTAATAGAGCCTCAGTACTTTTTTTTATCCATCCTCATTCCCTCCCTCTTAATTAATTTTTACCCATTCTCTTCCTCAAAACTTTTTGAAGGAAGCCACCACACCATTCCTCTGACATCTTCATTTTCCTTGACTGTGTTTCTTAACGCGATCGCCACCATCTTAGTCTCATCTCCCTCTCGCTGTTTTCAGTAAGAAACCAGCCCATTTCCCCATCCTTTGATCAGTATTCTACTATTCCGTGCTCTCGGCCCCATGTTCATTAACACATTTGCTTTCCTCATGTTCAGTAACCCATTCTCCCCTCCTTCAGGTATTCACTAATCCATTTTATCTACCCATGTTCAATAACTTATTTCTCCTCCCAGTGTTCATCAGCTCACTGTCTCATTCTACCTATTCATATTCAGTGACCCACTAACCCATTCTCTCTCCCCTCACGTTCAGTAGCTCAACTAGACAATGTTTCTTTGTGCTCGACGGTGCTTTGCTAGGTTGTGGCGACATCTTTCCTGTGCTAGCAGGGTTCTCCTCATAGTGCTGAGGGACTTAGTTAGGCAGCCCCTGTGACTCAGCCTTTGAAGTACAATTTCATTGTGGTTAAACACTGTCCCCTTGTGACTCCGTGCTGCAATGATCTCAGAGCTCTACTCTTAAGGGTTCTGGTGATCTAGGCACTCATTTAGGGATATGGATAAATGGCTCACTACTGTTCCCAATCAATCTAGTGGGTTGTAGCTGGCTCTATTCCTTCTCAAGCAAGTCTTCCTCTTGGTAACAGCTTGGTCCATTCTTTCCCAAGCAAGTTTTCCTGTTGGTAATCTAGTGTAGCTTAACCTTTCATATAAATTAGGCTAGTCCTTACACATTACCTTTCGTAACCTGACTTAAATTTTTAAGTGGCTTCAGAACTAAATATCCTGCCTATAGACTATGTTGACATAACATTTCACATACTAATAATGTCAGAAATGATGAAGATTCGCAATGCTTATATTATTATTAATCTTTCGGTCAACCTTGTGGCGAATTTTCATTAAAATGTAAATTATACCTTTCTTAGATTGATGTTCTAAACTGATTTGTATTCTCATTATAACTTCAAGTTTATAATTCCATGCACTGTACCCTACAGTTATCTATCAGGGACCACAACTACAGTTATGTTACAGTAATTTGAGTTTCGTTACTAACTATTAATTAATGTTACCGTTTAATGTTAACCCACTGTTAATGGGTTACAAGTCCATCATGTGTGTCTTTATATGTTATGTAATTCTAATAAATCAATAAAAATGAGTATACTTATCTTTCTTTTGTGTCACACAGAGACTAGTGAGCGGAGGTTCAACTCTAGATCTCTGCTGGAAATTAATGCTGGAAGTCTCCTACCAGTTTCTGTTGGAGGTTTCTGCTGTAAAACTTCTGTTCAAAGTTCAGTGCTGGAAGCCTTTCCTGGTAGTTTTTGCAGGAAGCTTCTGCTGGACACCTATGTTGTGATCATCTGTGCACGCACACACACACACACACACACACACACGCGCACACACACACACACACACACACACACACCACACACACACACACACACACACACACACACACACACACACACACACACACACACAACTAGGTGAGTAACTATGTGAGTACACACATACACACAAACACTCAAAAATTTGGAGTCCTGTCATTGTTTTTCTCCTCATTGGCAGGCTTCCGGTTCGCAGCATGATATGATAATTATGATAACTCCTTACTTTCATAAGCAAAAAATCGTTATTATTAATTTCTTATTTGTTGTTATATTTCTAAGATGTTATAATTTATTTCCAAGCACTTTTCTGTTTGACTTTGTTAACTTATTCACGTTTCTGATTATATCAAGTATTAAAAACCATTTTTTGTGTTAGACGGTTTTTGGGTAAATTTTATTTCCGTCAAATTCCGTTTTATTTCAGCGCGTGTGCGTGTGTGGACCGCGGGGACACTAAACCCCGAAATCATCGCGAGGTAACCGCAAAGTAACCACAAAGTAACCGCAAGGTTAGGTCAGTATAGAGCCCAATTTCGCCAAACACTTCATCAATGCTGGCGCCAGAAGCACCGCCAGGCTTGTCTCCTACAAGGTATCACATCCTTTTCACTGGTCAGAGCGCACAAAAATATAAAGTCCAAACCTTACCAGAAATTACGAGTGCAAGCATGCCTCACCTCCCGGTGTATAGAAAACGGGGGGGGGGGGGTTATTTATAAGCATGTTTCTTCTCATAGTACTTTGTGATTTTTGTTCGTTGGGGGACTATGACCTAAGAGTGAGACGCAGTAGTCGAGAGAACGGGTTGAATAGCGCCCGCTACAGTCCCTTTGTCACGAGGTGCTCCTCGTCCACTTTCCCCGACCGTCGAAGTAGTTGGGCACCATTCCTTTTCCCCCCTGTCCCATCCCAAATCCTTATCCTGAGCCCTTCCAAGTGCTATACAGTCATAATGGCTGGAGCTTTCCCCTGTTTAACTTCCTCTGTTCAGAAATTGTAGAAAATTTAAGGTTAATCCATCTCCTTGGATATTATCACCATTGATTTATCCTGTCTCTGCTGCCCAAACCACTTCGAT
>WNGS01163947.1:3782707-3793225 GCA_020271785.1 Procambarus virginalis
TTGCTGGTATGTTGGATCGACGTTTGATTAGACCGCATACACGAGAGATAGGGGTAGAGAAAACTCTAAGTTTGCTAAAAAAAAAAAACAGTCAGAAATCATTTATTTCTGTACCTATCATTGTTCCTGTATCAACCTGTATTCTGTACCCACCAGTGTTCCTGTATCAACCTGTTTCTGTACCCACCAGTGTTCCTGTACCAACCTGTATTCTGTACCCACCAGTGCACTAACCTGTTGGCTGAAAAGGTGGCGAGAACTCTCATGGGACTCAAAAGACAGTAGAGATAATGTTGCTAAGATCCTTCCCAATAACCCCACTACAGCCTTTGAGTACTCTCTCATGCCCTAGGTCTCACTCTCCCTACTCCCCATTCATGCACATACCGACGGAGATGGTAATGGTCTAATGGGAATTAGCATTATGTGGCGAGGGCATAAAACCTTCAGCGTCTCAATGGGTTGTTACGGGTAGCGAGGAGGTAGTTCTCCACTCAATAACCGTGGCAAGAGCAAAGGGGAACGGAATTGGTAATAAATGCCCAATTCCCTTACCAACGTTGCGAGAAGAAAATGCTCTTCTCGTGTGCAATGTCATTGACTTGCGGAACAATGTTTTGGCGGTGATGGCCTGGAAAGGCAAAATTGGATGCTTATGTAAGGCCTTTTTCGCTTTTTAAAGATTATTTTTGGGCCAAACTGTAACGACCAGTCCAACCCGGGCTTCATTCTTCAGGTTGCCTCGCAAGGAACATTTTCCAATACAAGTACGTCGTAAGGTTGTAGGCAGCAATAATTTATCTGATAGTGCCAATCTCATTTCTCTCTGAGACAATGGACTTGGTCGAGAGAGCTGCTGTGTGTACATAGGAGCACGTGTTGAAAATGTTTGTCTATCCAGGCACCACTTACTGAGCTAAAGCTACAGAGGCTTGGTGCCTTCGTTTGATAATTATTTACTGATTAATAAGGTGTACTGTATTTAAAAATATATAAAAATAGGAATCGCAAGAAGAAAGAATTAAAAGAAAACACGAGAGAATACGAGATAACATAAGATAATGCAAATATAAATACTCCTTAAGCGAAGAGAAAATACTAATTTGTATTGATTTCTTGATGATCAAATGAGTCTCTCGGTGGTCAATACACATGTAAAAATAATATCAAATGCCATAATAATGATTAGCTGTAGTGAGTCTTTTGGTAAGCGACAGAAAGAAGTGCTACAGGAGAACTGTCTAAGTACGGTACTACAACAGTGAAAGATGTCGTCTACAGCACTATTAAAGCCAGCACTGGTCTGTCTCAAGCACTGCTACAGCCAGCACTGGTCTGTCTCAAGCACTGCTACAGCCAGCACTGTCTGTCTCAGACACTGCTACAGCCAGCACTGGTCTGTCTCAAGCACTGCTACAGCCAGCACTGGTCTGTCAGACACTGCTACAGCCAGCACTGGTCTGTCTCAGACACTGCTACAGCCAGCACTGGTCTGCCTCGACACTGCTACAGCCAGCACTGGTCTGTCTCAAGCACTGCTACAGTCAGCACTGGTCTGTCTCAAGCACTGCTACAGCCAGCACTGGTCTGTCTCAAGCACTGCTACAGCCAGCACTGGTCTGTCTCAAGCACTGCTACAGTCAGCACTGGTCTGTCTCAAGCACTGCTACAGCCAGCACTGGTCTGTCTCAGGCACTGCTACAGTCAGCACTGGTCTGTCTCAAGCACTGCTACAGCCAGCACTGGTCTGTCTCAGGCACTGCTACAGTCAGCACTGGTCTGTCTCAAGCACTGCTACAGCCAGCACTGGTCTGTCTCAGGCACTGCTACAGTCAGCACTGGTCTATCTCAAGCACTGCTACAGCCAGCACTGGTCTGTCTCAAGCACTGCTACAGCCAGCACTGGTCTGTCTCAAGCACTGCTACAGCCAGCACTGGTCTGTCTCAAGCACTGCTACAGCCAGCACTGGTCTGTCTCAAGCACTGCTACAGCCAGCACTGGTCTGTCTCAAGCACTTATAGCCAGCACTGGTCTGTCTCAAGCACTTATACAGCCAGCACTGGTCTGTCTCAAGCACTGCTACAGCCAGCACTGGTCTGTCTCAAGCACTTATATAGCCAGCACTGGTCTGTCTCAGGCACTGCTACAGCCAGCACTGGTCTGTCTCAGGCACTGCTACAGCCAGCACCAGTTAGTGTGTGATGAATTAACTGTCACAAGTAATACTAAATGTTCATTATTTCCTCCCAGTGTCCGAAACCCTACATTTAAGGACTCCATATCTCTCTTTAAAACGATCATTGCAAAAAACTCTCTAATATATTATACATTTCTGTATACTAAATGCATGAGAGCAGAAATTACTCAAACTTTACACATTAAATGTACATTTAAATGCTAAACGTTTTGGTATACATGCCTAACGGAATGCTCTGTATGGTTAAAAAGGAAGGCCTGCTTCTCAGTTCGATGTTGGAGGCCAGAAACTTGCGACTAGCTTCACTCAACTTTCCACCATGAATGCTGTCGGGTACGTACCTATCATGGCCTGAATGGGGTTGGCAATAATAAAATAGTACTGTGTGACACAGTGCCATACGGAACCTAGTATGTTTCATACCGAGTATGAGATCAGATCGAGCTTCCTTGGGTAAACATTCTTGGTGAAATATTATCAGGTCCCATAGCTTCATTTACTGTTATGATAATACTTGTCTCATTATTTTCTCCGCTGTTACCTTAAGCTTTTTCCGTCTCTCATCTAGGGTTACCTAGATGAGAGACTGAAAATAATTCAGAGCCCCAGGAGCTGTTCCAGCTCAATGTACACATTGTGGAAACTAGCATTTAGCTCCTCGCAAAATTCTTGATAAAGAGTGTCATTTAGATACTTTTTGTGTATGTGTACTCCCCTATTTCTCCTTACCTATTTGTGCCTGCAGCACCGAGTATCAGCTCTAAGGCCACGCATTTCTAGCCGCCGTTGCCTAATGTAATAACTCCTATGTGTGTATGTATTTATATCTATGTGTATTGTGGTGTGGTGTGGTGTGGTGTGTGTGGTGTGTGTGTGGTGTGTGGTGTGTGTGTGTGTGTGTGTGTGTGTGTGTGTGTACTCACCTAGTTGTACTCACCTAGTTGTGTTTGTGGGGGTTGAGCTCTGGGCTCTATGGTCCCGCCTCTCAACCGTGTGTGTGTGTGTGTGTGTGTGTGTTTTAATATTAAAGTTTTACAAACTTACGTCAACCTTCAGAGGAAAGTTGCTCAAAAGACTGAAAGCGTTGCCCTAGTGGTTGTAACACCTCGTTATCATTATAAAAACCGCTAATTGGCGAAATATGTCCTATTCAAAGAGAAGTCAACCGGATTTTTTCTTGATTACAAAAATTCTGAGTATTTTGTTCATTAAAGTTGGCGAGCATCTTGCTTGGAAATACATCCTAGTTTGCCCTAACCTAACCTAACCTAACCTAACCTAACCTAACCTAACCTAACCTAACCTAACTTAAGTTTGCCTTTTCAGGGGGGAACCCTTGAGAGAAAAGTCACTTGAAATAATGGAAATAATGACAAAAAGAAAATTGAAATAAAGGTGAAAATGAGAACAAGGTTAAATTAAATAAAAGAAAAAATAATAAAAGAAAAATGCGACAAAGAAAACTGAAATAAAATCAAATAAATCAAAATTTAAATGAAGGAAAAAAAGAAACAGAAATTTGAAATGAAGGCATAAATGAGACACAGAAAATTTTAATGAAAATCGTATGGTAATAATTTATACCGTTGAAGTATTATATGAAAGGAACAGTAAATTTTATTATTTTAGCGCGGATCAGTAAATTTTACTCACCATTGCGTGTGGTCAGTATCTGGATGGGTACGCCTGGATAGATATCATTTGGCCCTTTGCCCGAGGGGAAACTCGACTAGTCATGAGAGTATTTCCTGTTCCTGCATAACCAATTTAATAAAGTAAAGCCGGACTTGCCACGTCTAACTTGTCAAGACGAACTAGACACAACTAACTTAACAGCACCAACATGTTCAACTTGAACAGCTTGAGAATACCAACTTGACATGCAGGGTCAATTAGGTGGTCGCTGGTATCCCAATCAACCTCTTACTCTCAAGAAATATCCTCTTAATTCACCTCTCCTTCCCCTCCTCTTTAGCTCTTTCATCTCTCCTTTTCTTTCCCCTTTACCCTATTCTCTTGCCTATCCTCTCCCCCCTTTTCTCTTTTCTATTCTCCTTTACCCATTATATGTCAAAAAACGTCGTCCACAGACACCTAAACTTTTCACAGTAAAACTATTTACTACATAAATTCTTTTCGTATCGCTCTCTATGCTTCATCAGGCTGAGCTGAAGGATGCCTCCAGTTTCCTTTTATTTTTTTACATATCTCTAGGTTCATCTGCTGCCCCAACACAAGGTTTAGGATTCTTGTCTCTAGCTAACCACAAGTTAGGGGTCACTCATTGTAAGTTACCTTCATTCATCATAAGCTGGGATCATCATATGTTACGTTCACTCATCGTAACTTAGACTCACTCATCTTATGCTAGGCTCATTCATCATAAGTGTATATTTTAAGTTTTAAACGCTAAACTCACATCCTTTTAAGTTCGTCACCTCAAGCTAGGGCGCTACTCAACCTAAGTTAAGGGTCATACACTTACCACAAGCACAGGACAGCTTTTTTTACAAACTTGGGATCAAGGAGGCTTTGAATTCTATATGCACACAACGTATGTGAGACCATTCAAAGAGTGTGCAGCAGCGGCAACGAATATGTACAGAAATTTGATTGCAACATATATGTACATAACTACAACATTTAAGATAATGAGAAGAATTAACAAGTCGTGGACATTTAAGCAAATATTTATACCATGTATATGCTGTACACACAGTATATTATATAGAAGCAGTTAGTAAAAAAATATATAAAAGCAGTTAGCAGTTCAGCAAGTGGAATGAACTGAAAGAAATCGTGAAAATCCACTTTCATCCACAGTCTGAGAGCGAGACATTCAACGGAATTTAAACTAGAGACAAAATGCCTCATTATTATTTTTGTAATTGACACGTTTAAAGTAACGTTTATAAGTCAATATTGATGTGACTCTTAACAATGTTTTTATTTGTACGCAACATGTGTGTGCCGCAGTTTATTTACAAACTAATTTATATTGTTTAACAATACGCTTATTTTATCAGCATATTGTTGGGAATTAAATGAATTGGCTACATTAACCGAGTGGGTAAAGAGCATCGAAGCTTCGGAACCGAACACTTCTGTATGGAGACGACCTTGGCTTGGTGGGACATCCCGTCAGCCACACGTCCGTTTATGTGGACGACCTTGGCTTGGTGGGACATCCCGTCAGTCACACGTCCGTTTATGTGGACGACGTTGGCTTGGTGGGATGTCCCGTCAGCCACACGTCCGTTTATGTGGACGACGTTGGCTTGGTGGGATGTCCCGTCAGCCACACGTCCGTTTATGTGGACGACGTTGGCTTGGTGGGATGTCCCGTCAGCCACACGTCCGTTTATGTGGACGACGTTGGCTTGGTGGGATGTCCCGTCAGCCACACGTCCGTTTATGTGGACGACGTTGGCTTGGTGGGATGTCCCGTCAGCCACACGTCCGTTTATGTGGACGACCTTGGCTTAGTGGGACATCCCGTCAGCCACACGTCCGTTTATGTGGACGACCTTGGCTTGGTGGGACATCCCGTCAGGCACACGTCCGTTTATGTGGACGACCCTGACTTGGTGGGTCCTAACACCTGGATGTGTTCTGTGTTGAATCCAGAAACGTTGTTATAGTATGAGAAAATCTTTGGAAAACACGGCCGGATCGAACGCTGGTCCGATCCGGCCATCCGGCCATCATGGTAATTCTTTGGTCCATCCCTCTCCGTCCCTGTCAACAGCTGCACTCCCACTACCCACTGGGAAAGGTAATTAAGGTCACAGTCCGTCATTGACATGCAGAGTAGACAGGACAGATGCGCTTGAGGATTTTGTTAACATATGTCGTACCACTGGCAACGCCGGGTCCCACTGGCAACGTCGGGTCCCACTGGCAACGTCGGGTCCCACCGGCAACGTCGGGTCCCACCGGCAACGTCGGGTCCCACTTTCACCTATGAATATAGGCAAAAGGAGCAGGGGACCAGATACAAGTTATCATTTGGGAGATGAAATACTTCAAGAGTCACAGAGAGAGAGAGAGAGAGAAAGACCTTGGGGGTTGATATCACGCCAGACCTGTCTCCTGAAGCATATGTCAAGACGATAACATCAGCGGCATATGCCAGGTTGGCCAACATAAGAACGGCTTTTAGAAATTTGTGCAAGGAATCATTCAGAATTTCGTATGCCACATATGTCAAACCAATCATGGAGTATGCGGCTCCAGCATGGAGTCCATATTTAGTCAAGCATAAGACTAAACTGGAAAAGGTACAAAGGTTTGCCACCAGACAAGTACTCGAACTGAGGGGTATGAACTACGAGGAGAGACTACAGGAATTAAACCTCACGCCACTGGAAGACAGAAGAGTTAGGGGGGTCATGATCACCACATATAAGATTCTCAAAGGAATTGATAGTGTAGATAATGACAGACTATTTAAAACAAGGGGCACACGCATTAGGGAACACAGGTGGAAACTGAGTGCCCAAATGAGCCACAGAGATATTAGAAAGAATTTTTTCAGTGTCAGAATAGTTGACAAATGGAATGCATTAGGAAGTAATGTGGTGGAGGCTGACTCCATACACAGTTTCAAGTGTAGATATGATAGAGCCCAATAGGCTCAGGAATCTGAACACCTGTTGATTGACAGTTGAGAGGTGGGACCAAAGAGCCAGAGCTCAACCCCCGCAAGCACAACTAGGTGAATACAAACACACACACACACACACACACACAAACACACACACACACGGTACAAAACATACATCGTAACAAATGATAGTTGTGTTGTCAGCCTTTCAATTATTCAAACAAATTAAAAACCTGCCACAGGGATATATATATATATATATATATATATATATATATATATATATATATATATATATATATATATATATATATCATAGCCCATCATCATCCCCCATCATCGCCCCAAATGTGCTCTGTATGTGACTAAAACCAATATTCTGCGAGTTAACTCAAGTTCAGAAGCACGCGAAGCCCTAATGTATACTTACTGAACAGTCAGGAAGCCTTGATACCCGCAAGAGGTCAGTATAGGCCTCAAGTCGAACACTATACCATGTTGATAAAGCCAGGCCTCTCACAGCCACTGTATGAAAGGTACTTGTCAATCCTCTACTGATCTTTTCGTGGCAATAGGCCTTGTGCAGTTGCCTTAGGTCTTATATTGTTCGTATGTCTCTCCCTTCCTCACCTGGGAGATCACTTCGTCTCTTTCTCACCTGGAAGATCACTCCGTCTCTTCCTCACCTGGGAGATCACTTCCGTCTCTTCCTCACATGGGAGATCACTCCGTCTCTTCCACCTGGGAGATCACTCCCACCTCACCACCGCTGGAGATCACTTGACCTCTCACGTGTTCAGGTTGCTAAGAATGACTGGTGAAAAAATTCCGAATAGATTCAGATAACAAATATTGGGGTTTGTGATTAACAGGACATGACGTCCTTATTATTTATAAACCAATAAACATCCTGTTCCACTTTTAAATAGAATACAAAAAAAATTGACTGCAAGAGCTTTCTCTAGTGGCGCAACATCTAGAAGTCAAACGTGGCATCTCTGTCTATATCCTGTGATGCAAATGTCAACCCAATTAAAATGAAAATATAGTAGAATCCTGATGAAATTCATCACTGCTGAAACCCAAGCAAAGTGGTTTTGAATCCTTTATCAGATACAAAGGATTTTTATCACCAGATGCCACGAGAGGGATTGGAATTTAACCTAGATATATGTAGCAAACTGGAATTTTGTTAGAGACCATATTGAATAAATATATTACTTGTTAACTAGGTTACAGCAAACAGAGTTATATTTCTTATAAAGGGTTGCATAGATGATCAAAACTGTCACATTTGATTCAAAATTGATCATATTTGAGATTTTGGTTGCATGAATTCATATTACATGATGATTAAATGATCCAGGACTATATAGGCAATTGTGTTAAAATGATGAAGTGTGTGGTTTGGTCAACATTTTTCAGCCACGTTATTGGCACTTTTCATCTGCCTCTTCTTTGTCCTGCATTTGACCACAAACAGAAGTGGTTTGGATTTATATACTGCAACTTGTTCAGAATTCGAAAGGTGTCTCGATGAGATCCACCCTGCCGTGTCTGACTGGCAGTGCTGTTACTCCTGTGGCTCTCAACCTATCCTGGTATGAGAGTTGACTTGGTGCTGGCATGATTTTTTTGTAGTTCTGTGTTGAACTTTCTTAGCAGATATGTGTCCTTTAATCTGATAGGTATGTGGGCCTGTATGTGGGCCTCCAAAGGTATACCTGATCAACCAGGCTGTGACTCATACGTCAGGCTGCGAGCAGCCGCGTCCAACAGCCTGGTTGATCAGTCCAGCAACCAGGAGGCCTGGTCGATGACCGGGCCGCGGGGACGCTAAGCCCCAGAAGCGCCTCAAGGTATCCTCAAGGTAAGGTAGGTTACATGACCTCAATGCGCACTTCACTGAATATGGCTTGAAGGAGGAACTCGGTAGATATCATAACTTTCATTTCCCAGGCATTGGGTAATTAGGGGTATCGGTAATATAGTTGGCTTCGTTCTCGTCTCATAATCGGGAATTCCTGGTTGAAATCGGGTGAGACAGAAATAGTTGGACACGTTTACTGTTATCTGATGTCTCTGATCTTTTATTCTTTCAATTCCATTATCATAAATTGTGTTGTATCAAACGTAGGAATTTCAAAGGTTATATACAATATAAAAATCTATACCAGCACCATGCGACACGCACATCTAAGGATACAACATACAACACACAACATACAACACACAAAATACAACGCACGACACAAACGAAGAACATACGACATACGCCTCCCAACACACAACAAGTTAGACAACATACAACACAAACGACAAACGAGACAATATACACCACAACATACCCCCATACACTTTAATTACATCTCTCTCGACAAGAAGTATAAAAACTATTTTTTAGCGACCTATTTTTCTGGCAATGGCAATTTTGATCTCAATATTGTTACCATTATAACAAATTATTGGAACATTACCACATCAATAGGGTGACTACCACATCAACAGACTGACTACCACATCAATAGACTGACTACCACATCAATAGACTGACTACCACATCAGTAGAGGAGACTACCACATCAATAGGCTGACTACCACATCAATAGACTGACTACCACATCAATAGACTGACTACCACATCAGTAGGCTGACTACCACATCATTAAAATTACTTCCACATTGTTAGTCATTCACAGGGTGTTCAAGATTTGTTTCTCTGGCAAGAAATGCATATTAATGGCCAATCAGTAAATGGTTCAACGACCTCGACAGGGAATCCAATACCAAGCGATGTCAAGAGAGCGGATAGTATCAAATAATCTTGCTTCAGAATTGTCACCTTTTGAAAAAAAGTTCTTCCACGATCAATTTAGAACTTTTGTGTGTGGTATTGATTTCAGTGTCAATAAAGTTAATTCATTATATATTGAAGGTGTTATTGCTGTAATTATATTCGGATATAATTCTAAACTAGTGAATTTAGTTGAATGAGGTGAGGTAATTATGAGGAGGGATATTATACTTTGTGAGTATGATTGCATGACACAGGGAGGGGATAATAGAGCAGGATAGGAGCTGGGGTATGAGGACAGAGTGAAGAATCGTTGATGAGATTAATCTCTCCTGTTCTTGTGAGATTAATCTCTCCTGTTCTAGTCTCGCTAAGTAGTTTATTTATTTTGTTTTTATTTTTCTGTATCGAGTTCCATGATACATGATAAAGCTTCCGAAGGAAGCTTTACTTATTCAATATAACGTTAATATATTTTGACAAGATTGATGTAGGGAATTTACTGATTTTTTTATATAATGTCAAGCTGAAAACTAAGCATGGGGAGCTCAATCAGCTTTTTAATACAATGATTTCGCAGAGCTCATTTTCCTTCATATATTCTGAATGTCCCCGAGCAGTAAGATGAAGAGTGGAAGGTCTATAAGACTGGAGAAGTGGGCAGAAGGAGGAGGAGGAGGAGGTGAGCTTGGGGCCGGCAGTAGCAGGAGATAACTGGTCTGAAGGAGCTAATGTAGACGTGTCCGACCACTGGGGCACGACGCGGTAAACAGATATCAGGTGAACAAATATCAGGTGTAAATATATCAGGTTGTCCTCCGAAGAGGTGTACCCCGATTCTCGGTGTATACACTCTGGGAGTTTACTTTAGTAATGAATTTCGTTCATGAGTAAGTATACTTATTAGTTATTGTAATTAT
>WNGS01163947.1:3794225-3804469 GCA_020271785.1 Procambarus virginalis
AAAAAAAAAAACAGTCAGAAATCATTTATTTCTGTACCTATCATTGTTCCTGTATCAACCTGTATTCTGTACCCACCAGTGTTCCTGTATCAACCTGTATTCTGTACCCACCAGTGTTCCTGTACCAACCTGTATTCTGTACCCACCAGTGCACTAACCTGTTGGCTGAAAAGGTGGCGAGAACTCTCATGGGACTCAAAAGACAGTAGAGATAATGTTGCTAAGATCCTTCCCAATAACCCCACTACAGCCTTTGAGTACTCTCTCATGCCCTAGGTCTCACTCTCCCTACTCCCCCATTCATGCACATACCGACGGAGATGGTAATGGTCTAATGGGAATTAGCATTATGTGGCGAGGGCATAAAACCTTCAGCGTCTCAATGGGTTGTTACGGGTAGCGAGGAGGTAGTTCTCCACTCAATAACCGTGGCAAGAGCAAAGGGGAACGGAATTGGTAATAAATGCCCAATTCCCTTACCAACGTTGCGAGAAGAAAATGCTCTTCTCGTGTGCAATGTCATTGACTTGCGGAACAATGTTTTGGCGGTGATGGCCTGGAAAGGCAAAATTGGATGCTTATGTAAGGCCTTTTTCGCTTTTTAAAGATTATTTTTGGGCCAAACTGTAACGACCAGTCCAACCCGGGCTTCATTCTTCAGGTTGCCTCGCAAGGAACATTTTCCAATACAAGTACGTCGTAAGGTTGTAGGCAGCAATAATTTATCTGATAGTGCCAATCTCATTTCTCTCCTGAGACAATGGACTTGGTCGAGAGAGCTGCTGTGTGTACATAGGAGCACGTGTTGAAAATGTTTGTCTATCCAGGCACCACTTACTGAGCTAAAGCTACAGAGGCTTGGTGCCTTCGTTTGATAATTATTTACTGATTTAATAAGGTGTACTGTATTTAAAAAATATATAAAATAGGAATCGCAAGAAGAAAGAATTAAAAGAAAACACGAGAGAAATACGAGATAAACATAAGATAATGCAAATATAAATACTCCTTAAGCGAAGAGAAAATACTAATTTGTATTGATTTCTTGATGATCAAATGAGTCTCTCGGTGGTCAATACACATGTAAAAATAATATCAAATGCCATAATAATGATTAGCTGTAGTGAGTCTTTTGTGTAAGCGACAGAAAGAAGTGCTACAGGGAGAACTGTCTAAGTACGGTACTACAACAGTGAAAGATGTCGTCTACAGCACTATTAAAGCCAGCACTGGTCTGTCTCAAGCACTGCTACAGCCAGCACTGGTCTGTCTCAAGCACTGCTACAGCCAGCACTGGTCTGTCTCAGACACTGCTACAGCCAGCACTGGTCTGTCTCAAGCACTGCTACAGCCAGCACTGGTCTGTCTCAGACACTGCTACAGCCAGCACTGGTCTGTCTCAGACACTGCTACAGCCAGCACTGGTCTGCCTCAGACACTGCTACAGCCAGCACTGGTCTGTCTCAAGCACTGCTACAGTCAGCACTGGTCTGTCTCAAGCACTGCTACAGCCAGCACTGGTCTGTCTCAAGCACTGCTACAGCCAGCACTGGTCTGTCTCAAGCACTGCTACAGTCAGCACTGGTCTGTCTCAAGCACTGCTACAGCCAGCACTGGTCTGTCTCAGGCACTGCTACAGTCAGCACTGGTCTGTCTCAAGCACTGCTACAGCCAGCACTGGTCTGTCTCAGGCACTGCTACAGTCAGCACTGGTCTGTCTCAAGCACTGCTACAGCCAGCACTGGTCTGTCTCAGGCACTGCTACAGTCAGCACTGGTCTATCTCAAGCACTGCTACAGCCAGCACTGGTCTGTCTCAAGCACTGCTACAGCCAGCACTGGTCTGTCTCAAGCACTGCTACAGCCAGCACTGGTCTGTCTCAAGCACTGCTACAGCCAGCACTGGTCTGTCTCAAGCACTGCTACAGCCAGCACTGGTCTGTCTCAAGCACTGCTACAGTCAGCACTGGTCTGTCTCAAGCACTTATATAGCCAGCACTGGACTGTCTCAGGCACTGCTACAGCCAGCACTGGTCTGTCTCAAGCACTTATATAGCCAGCACTGGTCTGTCTCAGGCACTGCTACAGCCAGCACTGGTCTGTCTCAGGCACTGCTACAGCCAGCACCAGTTAGTGTGTGATGAATTAACTGTCACAAGTAATACTAAATGTTCATTATTTCCTCCCAGTGTCCGAAACCCTACATTTAAGGACTCCATATCTCTCTTTAAAACGATCATTGCAAAAAACTCTCTAATATATTATACATTTCTGTATACTAAATGCATGAGAGCAGAAATTACTCAAACTTTACACATTAAATGTACATTTAAATGCTAAACGTTTTGGTATACATGCCTAACGGAATGCTCTGTATGGTTAAAAAGGAAGGCCTGCTTCTCAGTTCGATGTTGGAGGCCAGAAACTTGCGACTAGCTTCACTCAACTTTGCACCATGAATGCTGTCGGGTACGTACCTATCATGGCCTGAATGGGGTTGGCAATAATAAAATAGTACTGTGTGACACAGTGCCATACGGAACCTAGTATGTTTCATACCGAGTATGAGATCAGATCGAGCTTCCTTGGGTAAACATTCTTGGTGAAATATTATCAGGTCCCATAGCTTCATTTACTGTTATGATAATACTTGTCTCATTATTTTCTCCGCTGTTACCTTAAGCTTTTTCAGTCTCTCATCTAGGGTTACCTAGATGAGAGACTGAAAATAATTCAGAGCCCCAGGAGCTGTTCCAGCTCAATGTACACATTGTGGAAACTAGCATTTAGCTCCTCGCAAACTTCTTTGATAAAGAGTGTCATTTAGTTACTTTTTAGTGTATATGTGTACTCCCCTATTTCTCCTTACCTATTTGTGCCTGCAGCACCGAGTATCAGCTCTAAGGCCACGCATTTCTAGCCGCCGTTGCCTAATGTAATAACTCCTATGTGTGTATGTATCTATATCTATGTGTATGTTGTGTGTGTGTGTGTGTGTGTGTGTGTGTGTGTGTGTGTGTGTGTGTGTGTGTGT
Organism: Procambarus virginalis; assembly: GCA_020271785.1. Classification (NCBI taxonomy): domain Eukaryota; kingdom Metazoa; phylum Arthropoda; class Malacostraca; order Decapoda; family Cambaridae; genus Procambarus; species Procambarus virginalis. The sequence continues at coordinate 3,797,259 of WNGS01163947.1, forward strand.
GTGTGTGTGTGTGTGTGTGTGTGTGTGTACTCACCTAGTTGTACTCACCTAGTTGTGTTTGTGGGGGTTGAGCTCTGGGCTCTATGGTCCCGCCTCTCAACCGTGTGTGTGTGTGCGTGTGTGTGTGTGTGTGTTTTAATATTAAAGTTTTACAAACTTACGTCAACCTTCAGAGGAAAGTTGCTCAAAAGACTGAAAGCGTTGCCCTAGTGGTTGTAACACCTCGTTATCATTATAAAAAGCCGCTAATTGGCGAAATATGTCCTATTCAAAGAGAAGTCAACCGGATTTTTTCTTGATTACAAAATTCTGAGTATTTTGTTCATTAAAGTTGGCGAACATCTTGCTTGGAAATACATCCTAGTTTGCCCTAACCTAACCTAACCTAACCTAACCTAACCTAACATAACCTAACCTAACCTAACTTAAGTTTGCCTTTTCAGGGGGGAACCCTTGAGAGAAAAGTCACTTGAAATAATGGAAATAATGACAAAAAGAAAATTGAATTAAAGGTGAAAATGAGAACAAGGTTAAATTAAATAAAAGAAAAAATAATAAAAGAAAAATGCGACAAAGAAAACTGAAATAAAATCAAATAAATCAAAATTTAAATGAAGGAAAAAAAGAAACAGAAATTTGAAATGAAGGCATAAATGAGACACAGAAAAATTTAAATGAAAATCGTATGGTAATAATTTATACCATTGAAGTATTATATGATAGGAACAGTAAATTTTATTATTTTAGCGCGGATCAGTAAATTTTATTCACCATTGCGTGTGGTCAGTGTCTGGATGGGTACGCCTGGATAGACGTCATTTGGCCCTTTGCCCGAGGGGAAACTCGACTAGTCATGAGAGTATTTCCTGTTCCTGCATAACCAATTTAATAAAGTAAAGCTGGACTTGCCACGTCTAACTTGTCAAGACGAACTAGACACAACTAACTTAACAGCACCAACATGTTCAACTTGAACAGCTTGAGAATACCAACTTGACATGCAGGGTCAATTAGGTGGTCGCTGGTATCCCAATCAACCTCTTACTCTCAAGAAATATCCTCTTAATTCACCTCTCCTTCCCCTCTTCTTTAGCTCTTTCATCTCTCCTTTTCTTTCCCCTTTACCCTATTCTCTTGCCTATCCTCTCCCCCCTTTTCTCTTTTCTATTCTCCTTTACCCATTATATGTCAAAAAACGTCGTCCACAGACACCTAAACTTTTCACAGTAAAACTATTTACTACATAAATTCTTTTCGTATCACTCTCTATACTTCATCAGGCTGAGCTGAATGATGCCTCCAGTTTCCTTTTATTTTTTTTACATATCTCTAGGTTCATCTGCTGCCCCAACACAGGTTTAGGATTCTTGTCTCTAGCCAACCACAAGTTAGGGGTCACTCATTGTAAGTTACCTTCATTCATCATAAGCTGGGATCATCATATGTTACGTTCACTCATCGTAACTTAGACTCACTCATCTTATGCTAGGCTCATTCATCATAAGTGTATATTTTAAGTTTTAAACGCTAAACTCACATCCTTTTAAGTTCGTCACCTCAAGCTAGGGCGCTACTCAACCTAAGTTAAGGGTCATACACTTACCACAAGTACAGGACGGCTTTTTTTTTACAAGCTTGGGATCAAGGAGGCTTTGAATTCTATATGCACACAACGTTTGTGAGACCATTCAAAGAGTGTGCAGCAGCGGCAACGAATATGTACAGAAATTTGATTGCAACATATATGTACATAATTACAACATTTAAGATAATGAGAAGAATTAACAAGTGGTGGACATTTAAGGAAATATTTATACCATGTATATGCTATGTATATATGTATATATGTGTATATCACACAGTATATTATATAGAAGCAGTTAGTAAAAAAAAGTATATAAAAGCAGTTAGCAGTTCAGCAAGTGGAATGAACTGAAAGAAATCGTGAAAATCCACTTTCATCCACAGTCTGAGAGCGAGACATTCACCAGAATTTAAACTAGAGACAAAATTCCTCATTATTATTTTTGTAATTGATACGTTTAAAGTAACGTTTATAAGTCAATATTGATGTGACTCTTAACAATGTTTTTATTTGTACGCAACATGTGTGTACCGCAGTTTATTTACAAACTAATTTATATTGTTTAACAATACGCTTATTTTATCAGCATATTGTTGGGAATTAAATGAATTGGCTACATTAACCGAGTGGGGTAAAGAGCATCGAAGCTTCGGAACCGAACACTTCTGTATGGAGACGACCTTGGCTTGGTGGGACATCCCGTCAGCCACACGTCCGTTTATGTGGACGACTGTGGCTTGGTGGGGACATCCCGTCAGCCACACGTCCGTTTATGTGGACGACCTTGGCTTGGTGGGACATCCCGTCAGCCACACGTCCGTTTATGTGGACGACCTTGGCTTGGTGGGACATCCCGTCAGTCACACGTCCGTTTATGTGGACGACCTTGGCTTGGTGGGACATCCCGTCAGTCACACGTCCGTTTATGTGGACGACCTTGGCTTGGTGGGACATCCCGTCAGTCACACGTCCGTTTATGTGGACGACCCTGACTTGGTGGGTCCTAACACCTGGATGTGTTCTGTGTTGAATCCAGAAACGTTGTTATAGTATAAGAAAATCTTTGGAAAAAACGGCCGGATCGAACGCTGGTCCGATCCGGCCATCCGGCCATCATGGTAATTCTTTGGTCCATCCCTCTCCGTCCCTGTCAACAGCTGCACTCCCACTACCCACTGGGAAAGGTAATTAAGGTCACAGTCCGTCATTGACATGCAGAGTAGACAGGACAGATGCGCTTGAGGATTTTGTTAACATATGTCGTACCACTGGCAACGTCGGGTCCCACTGGCAACGTCGGGTCCCACTGGCAACGTCGGGGCCCACCGGCAACGTCGGGTCCCACTTTCACCTATGAATATAGGCAAAAGGAGCAGGGGACCAGATACAAGTTATCATTTGGGAGATGAAATACTTCAAGAGTCACAGAGAGAGAGAGAGAGAAAGACCTGGGGGGTTGATATCACGCCAGACCTGTCTCCTGAAGCATATGTCAAGACGATAACATCAGCGGCATATGCCAGGTTGGCCAACATAAGAACGGCTTTTAGAAATTTGTGCAAGGAATCATTCAGAATTTTGTATGCCACATATGTCAAACCAATCATGGAGTATGCGGCTCCAGCATGGAGTCCATATTTAGTCAAGCATAAGACTAAACTGGAAAAGGTACAAAGGTTTGCCACCAGACAAGTACTCGAACTGAGGGGTATGAACTACGAGGAGAGACTACAGGAATTAAACCTCACGCCACTGGAAGACAGAAGAGTTAGGGGGGTCATGATCACCACATATAAGATTCTCAAAGGAATTGATAGTGTAGATAATGACAGACTATTTAAAACAAGGGGCACACGCATTAGGGAACACAGGTGGAAACTGAGTGCCCAAATGAGCCACAGAGATATTAGAAAGAATTTTTTCAGTGTCAGAATAGTTGACAAATGGAATGCATTAGGAAGTAATGTGGTGGAGGCTGACTCCATACACAGTTTCAAGTGTAGATATGATAGAGCCCAATAGGCTCAGGAATCTGAACACCTGTTGTTTGACAGTTGAGAGGTGGGACCAAAGAGCCAGAGCTCAACCCCCGCAAGCACAACTAGGTGAATACAAACACACACACACACACACACACACACAAACACACACACACACACACACGGTACAAAACATACATCGTAACAAATGATAGTTGTGTTGTCAGCCTTTCAATTATTCAAACAAATTAAAAACCTGCCACAGGGATATATATATATATATATATATATATATATATATATATATATATATATATATATATATATATATCCCCCATCATCGCCCCAAATGTGCTCTGTATGTGACTAAAACCAATATTCTGCGAGTTAACTCAAGTTCAGAAGCACGCGAAGCCCTAATGTATATTTACTGAACAGTCAGGAAGCCTTGATTACCCGCAAGAGGTCAGTATAGGCCTCAAGTCGAACACTATACCATGTTGATAAAGCCAGGCCTCTCACAGCCACTGTATGAAAGGTACTTGTCAATCCTCTACTGATCTTTTCGTGGCAATAGGCCTTGTGCAGTTGCCTTAGGTCTTATATTGTTCGTATGTCTCTCCCTTCCTCACCTGGGAGATCACTTCGTCTCTTCCTCACCAGGAAGATCACTCCGTCTCTTCCCCACCTGAGAGATCACTCCGTCTCTTCCTCACCTGGGAGATCACTTCGTCTCTTTCTCACCAGGAAGATCACTCCGTCTCTTCCCCACCTGGGAGATCACTCCCACCTCACCACCTGCTGGAGATCACTTGACCTCTCACGTGTTCAGGTTTGCTAAGAATGACTGGTGAAAAATTCCAGATTAGATTCAGATAACAAATATTGGGGTTTGTGATAACAGGAACATGACGTCCTTATTACTTGTTATAAACCAGTAAACATCCCGTTCCACTTTTAAATTGATAGAATACAAAAAAATTGACTGCAAGAGGTTTCTCTAGTGGCGCAACATCTAGAAGTCAAACGTGGAACATCTCTGTCTATATCCTGTGATGCCAAATGTCAACCCAATTAAAATGAAAATATAGTAGAATCCTGATGAAAGTTCATCACTGCTGAACCCAAGCAAAGTGGTTTTGAATCCTTTATCAGATACAAAGGATTTTTATCATCAGATGCCACGAGAGGGATTGGAATTTAACCTAGATATATATGTAGCAAACTGGAAATTTTGTTAGAGACCATATTGAATAAATATATTACTTGTTAACTAGGTTACAGCAAACAAGAGTTATATTCTTATAAAGGGTTGCATAGATGATCAAAACTGTCACATTTGATTCAAAATTGATCATATTTGAGATTTTTGGTTGCATGAATTCATATTACATGATGATTAAATGATCCAGGACTATATAGGCAATTGTGTTAAAATGATGAAGTGTGTGGTTTGGTCAACATTTTTCAGCCACGTTATTGGCACTTTTCATCTGCCTCTTCTTTGTCCTGCATTTGACCACAAACAGAAGTGGTTTGGATTTATATACTGCAACTTGTTCAGAATTCGAAAGGTGTCTCGATGAGATCCACCCTGCCGTGTCTGACTGGCAGTGCTGTTACTCCTGTGGCCCTCAACCTATCCTGGTATGAGAGTTGACTTGGTGCTGGCATGATTTTTTTGTAGTTCTGTGTTGAACTTTCTTCTTAGCAGATATGGGTCCTTTTAATCTGATAGGTATGTGGGCCTGTATGTGGGCCTCCAAAGGTATACCTGATCAACCAGACTGTGACTCATACGTCAGGCTGCGAGCAGCCGCGTCCAACAGCCTGGTTGATCAGTCCAGCAACCAGGAGGCCTGGTCGATGACCGGGCCGCGGGGACGCTAAGCCCCAGAAGCACCTCAAGGTATCCTCAAGGTAAGGTAGGTTACATGACCTCAATGCGCACGTCACTGAATATGGCTTGAAGGAGGAACTCGGTAGATATTATAACTTTCATTTCCCAGGCATTGGGTAATTATGGGGTATCGGTAATATAGTTGGCTTCGTTCTCGTCTCATAATCGGGAATTCCTGGATGAAATCTCGGGTGAGACAGAAATAGTTGGACACGTTTACTGTTATCTGATGTCTCTGATCTTTTATTCTTTCAATTCCATTATCATAAATTGTGTTGTATCAAACGTAGGAATTTCAAAGGTTATATACAATATAAAAATCTATACCAGCACCATGCGACACGCACATCTAAGGATACAACATACAACACACAACATACAACACACAAAATACAACGCACGACACAAAACGAAGACCATACGACATACGCCTTCCAACACACAACAAACTAGACAATATACAACTTAAAACACAACACATACAACATACAACACAAACGACAAACGAGACAATATACGACACACAACATACCACATACACTTTAATTAGTCTCTCTCGACAAGAAGTATAAAAACTATTTTTAGCGACCTATTTTTCTGGCAATGGCAATTTTGATCTCAATATTGTTACCATTATAACAAATTATTGGAACATTACCACATCAATAGGGTGACTACCACATCAACAGACTGACTACCACATCAATAGACTGACTACCACATCAATAGACTGACTACCACATCAGTAGAGGAGACTACCACATCAATAGGCTGACTACCACATCAATAGACTGACTACCACATCAATAGACTGACTACCACATCAGTAGGCTGACTACCACATCATTAAAATTACTTCCACATTGTTAGTCATTCACAGGGTGTTCAAGATTTGTTCCTCTGGCAAGAACTGCATATTAATGGCCAATCAGTAAATGGTTCAACGACCTCGACAGGGAATCCAATACCAAGCGATGTCAAGAGAGCGGATAGTATCAAATAATCTTGCTTCAGAATTGTCACCTTTTGAAAAAAAGTTCTTCCACGATCAATTTAGAACTTTTGTGGTGGTATTGATTTCAGTGTCAATAAAGTTAATTCATTATATATTGAAGGTGTTATTGCTGTAATTATATTCGGATATAATTCTAAACTAGTGAATTAAGTTGATGAGGTGAGGTAATTATGAGGAGGGATATTATACTTTGTGAGTATGATTGCATGACACAGGGAGGGGATAATAGAGCAGGATAGGAGCTGGGGTATGAGGACAGAGTGAAGAATCGTTGATGAGATTAATCTCTCCTGTTCTTGTGAGATTAATCTCTCCTGTTCTAGTCTCGCTAAGTAGTTTATTTATTTTGTTTTTATTTTTCTGTATCGAGTTCCATGATACATGATAAAGCTTCCGAAGGAAGCTTTACTTATTCAATATATAACGTTAATATATTTTGACAAGATGATGTAGGGAATTTACTGATTTTTTATATAATGTCAAGCTGAAAACTAAGCACGGGGAGCTCAATCAGCTTTTTAATACAATGATTTCGCAGAGCTCATTTCCTTCATATATTCTGAATGTCCCCGAGCAGTAAAGATGAAGAGTGGAAGGTCTATAGACTGGAGAAGTGGGCAGAAGGAGGAGGGAGAGGAGGTGAGCTTGGGGCTGGGCAGTAGCAGGAGATAAACGGGTCTGAAGGAGCTAATGTAGACGTGTCCGACCACTGGGGCACGACGCGGTAAACAG
>WNGS01163947.1:3815378-3842878 GCA_020271785.1 Procambarus virginalis
CTACCCTTCACTACCGTCCATCTCCTTAACCAACTTCCCTCTCCAGCACTTCATTTCCTCACCATTACTAATTCCTTACCCTTCACCTCTCCCCCCATCCCTACCCTTCATCCTGTAACCATTTTCACTAAACAATGTTTTCGTCAATAAGCATTATAAATCATGAAACAATTCGTCAATAAGTATTTAATTAATCCCGAATTCACCTTCACTTTTAAGTGAAGAATCTAGGGACGCTGCCAGCCACCTTTCACCGATTTTTAGTGGGATCGTTATTCTGCCTTTACATTTACCCCTTCATAATAGGACCAATAAAACTGACCCAGACCATCCTATGTCCGTCGCGTACCCCACACCATTCTCCCTGCAAAGTTGGGTGAGGCTAGTCTCTAGAAACTGATCTCCAACTTGGACAGACATATATACCCATTGTGGGCCTTCTTAACTTTCATGCTGATGACTAAAATTTATGGTTACTCACATTTATGGATCTTGATCATAGAAAATATGCTTTGTTAATGGCCTTGTGTTGCAATAATTCAGTTAATATTTTCTTGAAGACGCTGCAGAAGAAGGCAGATGCTGCAGCAGGGATGAAGAAGAAGAAGATGCTGCAATAGGGAAGAAGATGCTGCAATAGCGTCATCAACACTACAGGCGCAGGTGCTTCAGCATGGAGTTCATCTGGTCGATATGGTTTGGGTGGTCTTAGAAACGGGCTCTAAAATTGCTTTAATTTCTTCAGAAATTTACTGAACTGAGAACTGATAATTGCGAGTGCGTGGCATAGAGCCAGGGTGGCGCTGGGGGGACGGAGCCATGGTTGAGTGTATCCTAGGGAGGGGTAACCCGTGTTGTGGGAAGGGGGTGGAGGTGGAACCATGGTGGTGAGAATAGCCTTGAATTTAGGGGTGGAACCGTGGAATGGGTGGAGATGGTACTGCAGTCATTGGCGCTGTATATTTAGTTTTGATGCTATGTACTGGATGGAGTTTCCTTCTTTATATCTCAAAAGGACCTATTCTAAGACAACCTAACCCGCTTACATCATCCCTATCAAACTTAATATTGTCTAATGAAGTCTAACTTCTAATTTCTTTGATCTAAGTTAATCTAACTAGACCAAACCTTGTCTAAGCTATCTTACCCTAGTCTAATATGACCTAACCTCATCTAATCTAAGTTTTAGCTAAACTATCCAAACTTAACGTAATTGTATTTTTACCTAATACTTAATATTTTTACTTAATAACTTAAGTAACTTAACCTAAGTTTAGTTTATCTAGCCTAATCAAACTTAACTTAGCATAAGCTAATATAACCTAACCAAGCATAACGTAAATCTCAGTTTAGTTAACCTAGCCAAACCTAACTTAACATAGCATAAGCTAATATAACCTAACTTAACATAACCTAACCCGGTCTAACTTAATCTGGACTAACCTAACCTAATCACATTTGCACTGAGAAAGATGGCATGAATCCTGAGGAGTCGTTGGTTGAAAGCATGGCTGCTTTCAAGTGGAAATAGTTGTGTAATATCCATGGCGGAGGATCTGAAGTGAGCTTCAAATCGCTCTTCTCTCGCAGAGTGACTTACAGCAGCTGTTTAGGAGAACCCAGAAGTTACAAAAGTCAGCAGAATGGGTCCTATGAGAGCCCGATGGTAAGAGAACTATAGCATCAATTCTAAGCAGAGTTTAACCACGAAACGTAGAGTGGTTCCATGAGCATAAAAATTATAACCTTGTAGCAAAATGAATTACTATTTTTTAAACAGTAAGACAGTCAAACAGTCTTGGTCCTAGGCTTGTCTTAGGCAATCAAGAGGACTGACCTAAGCTAAAGTAACAGTATAGGTACAGTGAATAGTGTTAACAGTGCCAAAGTGTTAGCAGAACCAGTGTGGGTGGATCTGACACATTGAATCTGTGACACAAATATTGACAATTGTAATAGTGCCACAGCTGCAGTAGAATTTGTGAGGACGGTTTGCCCTGTGAAGGGCAATCACGATTATAGAGCAGTGTATTTACGGTGCCAACTGGATTATAGTGCCAGGGAGAGTGTCTCAGGAAGCTCCAGAGCGCAGGTATTTGCATAGGTGGACGTATATTAGTGCCAATTTTTAGACAAGTGGAGGCCTATGTTAGAATGGTCCACCGGAGCCGGGAGCATGGGCCTGCCCAGGAGGTATTAAGCAGTCAACAGGATACATGGGAGTCCGGATCCTTTACCTCGTGAAGAATCCTCACGTGGTGCGTCCACACGCAACAAAGGTGAGAGGAACACTGAGGCACTGAACACTGAACAAGACAAACACTATCATTTGCAAGATCACCAAACAAATCAAATCTGAGTCATATGTTGACCAAACCACGCACTGGTTGATGAAAAGACGACGACGTTTCGGTTCATCTTGGACCATAATCTGAGTCGTATATTCATATGAATCAAAGATTGATCTTCTCGTTTAGGAGGATGAAAAAAAACGAGATGAGAGTGACCCCAAAATATTGGGTGAGAGTGAGAACGACTTCAACTTGCGAAGACGTCGTTATCCATCTCTATGTAAACTTAGAAGTGAAGACCTCGCAAGAAGTATTTGGAGACACTGACAATTTACCTCTTGCGTTGCGTCTGTCTCTGGCAAGATATATGCCTCCGGATTTACTGGAGAAGTATGGCGGTCCCTTGACACAAACATGCATCACGAGGTCTGAAAAGTTAGAGAATATGTTTCAGATGTGGTCAAGTTTCACTTGGTGTTCGTGAAGTTTCTGGTATTATGCTTCCTCTTGTGATTTCGGCTGATCATACTATCTTGAAGTTATTTTGAGATGATTTCGGGGCTTAGCGTCCCCGCGGTCCGGTCCTCGACCAGGCATCCTTTTTGTTACACATCTCAGGAAACAGCCCTTAGCAGCTGTCTAACTCCCAGGTACCTATTTATTGCTAGTTGAACAGGAGCATCAGGGTGAAACAAACTCTGCCCATTTGTTTCCGCCTCCGCCGGGGATCGAACCTTTAACTTTAGGACTACGAATCCCGAGCGCTGTCCACTCAGCCGTCAAGCCGTCAGGAGGTCAGGCTCAGCCGTTCACTAGTATTTTACGCATTCACGAAATTATTGTGAAAACGCTACACTCATTAATTAATTTTTTATAGGCAATTGAGAAATTCTTAATATCCATTCAGTATAAAATGAAATATCGCACTAACGCAAAATTTGTTGGGAGCGGGAACTTCCAACATACTTACGATGTTGTCACTTTTCCATATTTATTATAAATGATTAGCAATGCAATCTGTATATCTAATATCTTTGTATAGATTATAATACAACTGTATATATTGTAAAGAGAGAGACCGAGGATGAGAGTGAGAGGAACGTGTCCAACAGTAATTATTGGTAAAATTTGGGTGACGCCAGTACAAGTGTTTGGCCTCCATCCTCAATATATATATATATATATATATATATATATATATATATATATATATATATATATATATATATATATATATATATATATTAGAGGGAAAACTGTATTGGAGGAGACCTAAACATTCCCTCTAATGCGTTATGTGTGGTTTCCTCCGAGGCTAAGGGTCCCCTTCTACCAGCAAGAGGTGGTACATGCATTACCAGGGCTCACCCCACTGCCATTCACAGTACAAATACAACTTCACGAGTGATTGCCTCTAAGGAGTGGTTAGTTCTGGAGCTTATTAAGTGAACTACATGACTAATTCACTGCAACACTTGTGGTGCGATTTGGGCAGTATATGGGATACTGGTGAACACTTTTGCTACCCAATGCTGGAATGTGAGGCACCGGCCTCGAACCCATACCTTGTGAAGCATAAAACAAAAATTTAAAAAGTGCAGAGATTTGCAATTAGATTTGTGTCAGAGCCAAAAGGGTTAAGCTACGAGTATAGGTTTAAGAAAATGGTCTTCACTACCTTGGAAGACAGACGAAATAGAGGAGATATATTCACAACATACAAAATACTATAGGGAATATACAGGATGAACACGGCCAGTCATATTGTGCGAGGAGCAGATTCTACATTTTCCAATTTCAGAATCACCTTTCATTTCAGAATATCTTCCGCTGTATGCTGAAAGTGGCAGGGATGACTTAAGAAATGTTTGGAATGTAAGCAAACGTTCGTTCCGGATTTTAACATATCGCTTATGTCTGAAAAGTTATGAAATATGCGACACTAGCGCGGAGACTTTACCTCTTTAAACACAAAACTATCTAGAAGACAATTCAGAAGTATACCACCAGACTAGTCCCAAAGCTGAGAGGTATGAGCTGCAAGGAAATACTAAAAGCGCTAGACCTCACATTGCTGAAAGAAACATGGGAGAAATGACAACTACATACAAAATACTCAGGGGATTATACAGGACAGACTATTTAGCATAGGTAGTATCCAAATGAGCCAGAAAGACTAGCATGTGTAGAGTGTCACGATAGTGAACAAATGGAATGTACTTGAAAGTGAAGTGGTTGAAGCCAACTTTAAATGTAAACAGCTTTACAACACAGCTTTAAATGTAAACAGCTTTACAACACAGCTTTAAATGTAAACAGCTTTACAACACAGCTTTAAATGTAAACAGCTTTACAACACAGCTTTAAATGTAAACAGCTTTACAACACAGCTTTAAATGTAAACAGGACAGAGCCGTGGAACCGCTTCACCAGTGGACTGAGAGGTGTGACCAAAGAACTGTGGCTCATCCTTCCCTCAATTACAGCCAGGTGAGAACACCTGGGCCTGCAAACCGCCATGATAACTGACTGCAGGTTTAAGTTCTAGAGCGCAATGTGGGCCGTAACTCAAGCACCCACAGGCAGCCTCGGCCTCCCCAATGGTAATACTGGGAGATAAACTTACATCTTCTTTACGACTTTCACTTAATCCGAAGTAGGGTGTTTTCCTCCTCAGGAGCAAACCTCATTTTCTTAATGGTTGCTGTGATTAAGGCGGCTTCTCTGTTTATCTCTAGTTAACATAACAAATATGTGTTGGCCCTGCACCAGATGTGCTTCTCAGTGCTGTTCAGAGTCAAAATGCACATGAGACCACGATAATAGGTGTCTATGCTTCGATCTTCTCTGTGACAAAGAGCTATACTTCAAGACGTATGCGAAAATACTATTTAGAGTATATACATAACATGGACTATAACGAACAGACACTTAATGTAGTCTATAGTGAATAGATATATAATGTATGTATTATATAGCGAACAGACATGTAATGCATAGTCATTATGCTGAGTATAGCATACAGTCATGTCATGTAAACTAGAGTGAGGATTATTTACAGTATAGAGATATGAAACATTATGTCAATTATAGTGAGGCTTATTCACAGTAAAGAGATATGATACCTTATGTAAACTATAGTAAATAAAAAATGCCAATTAGGCGACCAACATATGACGCAGACTATGTATACAAACACATTATATACACAAAACTAAGAGCATAATTTGTCTTTAATAAAAACATAATGCATACTAAAAGCAAACACAAAATCGAGGACAACAGGCATAAACAGGAGAATAAGAACACGACAAATAGTGTTCTTAATGCTCTTCAATTCTTGAACTGTAAGATTATTAAATTACAAAATAGTTAAATAAATTTGGTAAATTACCAAAGTAAATATGTGAAGTAAACTATTTGGTAAAGTTGATCAAAATATGGTAAACTTAACACATTTTTGAGGGCGAATTTTCTCATTGCATTTATTTTTATAATATGTACGACATGCTTTGCTACGGCAAACTTTAAAAAAAATCAGTGGATAACAAAGCTTGAGACCAATAGAATCAATATTCTTTAACTCTTCATCCAAGAATTCTGGACTAACAACCTCTTAGATCTTAGATACATAGAGCTCTTAGATACATAGATAAAAAAATTGATTGTTTCACGTTGTACCTATGCCCTGAGAAATAATGAATATGAGATAAATTATTCGTAGGCTTTCTGTAAACACTAAATTTTAGTGAAATTTTTTCCTGTGAATAAATATATCTAAAAATGGCAATTCAGTTATATAGACTTTCAATTACATTGACTCCCCATCTTCCTATTTAAAGATGGACATGGGGCTCAACCCCACCAACCCAATGTTGGTGGTTGGTTGGATTCAATCACAGTTCACCATGCAAATCTGTTTGAGGTTGACCGCAACACTCTGCCCTTCAACTTCGAACGGACAGACAGACGTGCTCTCTGATAGATATAGATGACCTTCACTTAGGAAGAAAGTTGAGAATTAACTCTCCAAAAGCTCTTTATACAATTTTATATAGTCTAATGTCAATAGAGGTTCCCGTAAAATAGGTGGGACAGATTCTGTTTCGTTGACTATATCATCAGAGGAAAGTCTTATTGAGTAAGAACCTACCTTGAGAACTTGAACCTGAATAGAGAGTAAGAACTTGAGTAAGTAACAACCTAAGTAGAGTGAGGACCTGCCTTACTCTACTGAGTTCCTCCTCGTCAACCTGCTTCCAACTGCGCTGTGCGTGTGTGAGAGAAGGTGCTGTTGAAACAGTCGTCGACAACTCTATGTACCTGTCAGGACACTCACTATACAAACATTAAGTCACATTGATTTGCTTCCTTCCAACAGTGTGAAAACCACTATCCCTTAAGGAGACTGTTACATCTGGGAAAGGCAGCTTACATTCACTCTCCATCTCGTTAGTGAAACTTAAAAAGGAACTTCGCTTGAATGCATCCTTAAGCTGTAGCAAACGTTCAATATCCGATACGTACAAGATTATGGCATTAACATACATACAGTAGACGTCAAGTTATATGTCTATGCTAGAAAGAACTTTCTGCCCTTTAGGAGCTATGTAAAAATTCCCAAGTAGGACACTTAGGGAATTAACCCTCTGGCACCACCTGCTTGTTTCAGCAGTAGAGTGTTATAAATAGAACAGATTCGGCAGTGTTGACTACATCAGAGGTACAGATCTCATCTGGGACAACAATTGCACAGCTTGCTCAGAACACCAATTGCAGAGCTTGCTCAGAACACCAATTGCAGAGCTTGCTCAGAACACCAATTGCAGAGCTTGCTCAGAACACCAATTAGACAGTTCGTTCGGGAAACCTTTGTCACACAAGTGACAAAGAAAACCGAATGACAAATGAGTGTAAATTTAATTATCTTGCTTGGCTTTTTTTCCCCCCTCCGTCAGAATATAAATTGCTTTACAAATTTTGGTCCAGCAGAGAAAAAGATTCCTCCGGTCTGTAATGGTCCGGCAACACTCCTACGTCAGTGACAATGGCTGCAATGTAGTGTTGCATTTTATTATCCACTAACTTGAGCAATTTTTGGTGCAGTCGGGAGCTGGACTTCGTAAAGGAGAACTCTTAGAGTCAAGGAGGCTCTTATATAGGAAAAATTGTTGTCTTTAAAATTATATCATTTCTAACATTTCCGTGTAAATTATATTCCACTTCAGATATATAACCGTAACTCAAATTTGTTTTATTGAATATGTGGCGGATTTTTTAACTGCATTGCTTCATTTTTATCTCCCGCATCGTCTCCCACAGCATCCACTTCCACCCACGTCCTTCCCCTCCCTCCCTCCCTCCCTTCATCCCATGCCCCCCCTTCAACCCTTGCTACCTACCCTCCCTCTCTCCCTCCCTCCAAATCTCCTTCCCTCCCTCCGTCAATCCATCCATCTTCCTCTCCAGGTCTGTTAATCAGCTTCCCTCGGAGGAGGGAAAACACCAGCTATAAGATTTATGTTATCACGAAACACAACACAACAATCAGGATTGAGCAGGAAAAGTTTACTCGCGCCAGCGTGCGCACAGCCCAACAGGCACCAGCAAATCACCGGACGTGAGAAAAAACGCTAAAAATACAGAACGAACGAAATCCTAATGGGTGCGTCTGATATGCTGCCGTTTAAATAAGTAATTGGTTACCATGAAAGCGGTGTAATATACGTTAAAAATGCAAGATTTCGTCTGGTGTAGGAGAGATTGCTTCATTTATTATGAAACAATAGTTTGAATCTAAGTAAACATGATGGATGCGTGAAGATGGAATGCCATCCACCTGGATGCCGTTCAGAGGAAGCCTGACAGGCATCCACTGGATGGTAGACTTACCGGGAGCGAGAATACACTTGGTGTATCACGCTAAAACCACTACCTGGGTGGTGGAGCAGACATGTGATTTATATTAGAATTAAAGGTCACTATAGCACCATCTTTCCTGTCTCGTGTCGCCTGTAGATGGAGCTGCTTCTGGTACTGTTGAAGGCCCTACCCCGCCTTCCTTCCCACAACCCAACCACTTGGGCTACATGGTAGAGCGACGGCCTCGCTTCATACAGGTCGGCGTTCCATCCCCGACCGTCCACAAGTGGTTGGGCACCATTCCTTTCGCCCGTCCCATCCCAAATTCTTATCCTGACCCCTTCCCAGTGTTATATAGTCGTAATGGCTTGACACCTTCAACTGAAAATTCCCTCCCTCCCTCCTTCCTCCCATCCTCCTTCTCATTTTCCTCCTCCTCGTCCTTCTCCCCATTCCATTCTCTCTCACGTGACCCCTACTCTCTCCCACTCCACTAACCCATCAGTAAACTAAAGCCGGAGGTCCCTCGCTTACACTGAATGCTAATTAGCTCGTTCTCCCGATTTGCCACTCCGTAAAAAAATGCAACTGTTTTCCCCCCTAACCAGAAGCGTACAGACCTCACCTACCCTACTACTACTCCCATTGAGACCGACGCATACAAAGCGTCTAAATTACGGTGCTCTAATTATTACTAATACGTCGCATTTATACATGATTAGTCGGTTCCGTAAGAGATACGACGTGTTAAGTGAGAGGATAGGAGAACCTCTTACATTATCACCATCGCTTTGATAAATTATGAGTTAACTGATAAATTATGAGTTAACTGATAAATTCATTTAACATTTATTAACATTTATTACATTATATTACTATTTAACTATGACATACAAAGCCACGAGACTATACAACAAGGTAACACAATTGTATGATTAAAGATATTCGTCCAATTTTCTGAACTGTAATGATGTGTATTATTTTGAGTCACTGTAAAGGTAAAGGAAAAAAAATCACTAATAGAATGCAATTGAATTAACTCCTAAAACCAGGATTTTCTTTACGTTTGAGAAGCTGATGGATTTTTTTTTTATTTTTTGGTGTCCACACACACTGTTAGTAATGGGGTTTGACCTGTTTTTAATATATAAATATAATACATGTATAAATATATATTTCTCTGAGTACTCTTTATTTTTTTCTCCGAGGCTATGGGTCCCTACACTTGCTCAAGAGGTGGTACCCCTTTTAGGTAATATATATATATATATATATATATATATATATATATATATATATATATATATATATATATATATATATATATATATATATTTAAAAATATTAGTATTACATCATTATACTGCATAAATTGGAATAATTTACTAATGCTGGGAACGCGGATGAGTACAATTTGTTAATGAAACATTTACAACGAAACTTTGTTTTAAGCTGCCACCTCCATATACAATTGTCGAGTGATTTTCAGAGCAAACCAAAAAATAAAGTTGCATCTGTTGTAAATGTGGACGTTTTTAATTTAGAATGAAAAGTGAATTAAATTTGACTAAAAAAATTTTGCTAATAATTTAAATGCGACACAAAACAGATTGTTTTAGGAAAGTTACGTGTCTGTATTTAATAAAAAATAAATAATGGAAGTATTTTATACAGTTTTGAGTGACTAGATCCTGCGAGCTCTAATCAGTTTCGTTGTCTGACCAAAACAGAAACGGAATCACACAACAGAATGAGGCAAATTTTTCATCCCTGGAAAATTGAGGACTGGTAACTGGAGTGCCGCAGGGTATGTTATTAGCCTCTCTTGTGTTACCAGGTAAACAATGTCCACACTCACATACTGAATCCTGTCAATATGCTTGTGAAGCCGAGATGCTAGAAAATAATACGGAATTAAGATGTAGGAATGCATAAAATGTTGGATTAGCGGGATTCTTGCATTAGTGGGCTACAGTGTAGAGATATGTGTGTTGCTGCTATGTTGGATCGACGTTTGATTAGACAGCATACACGAGAGATAAGGGGTAGAGAAAGCTCTAAGTTTGCTAAAAAAAAAAGCAGTCAGAAATCATTTATTTCTGTGCCTATCATTGTTCCTGTATCAACCTGTATTTCTGTACCCACCAGTGTTCCTGTATCAACCTGTATTTCTGTATTCACCAACCTGTTGGCTGAAAAGGTGGCGAGAACTCCTATGGGACTCAAAAGACAGTAGAGATAATGTTGCTAAGATCCTTCCCAATAACCCCACTACAGCCTCTGAGTACTCTCTCAGCCATAGGTCTCACTCTCCCTATGCCCCCATTCATGCACATACCGACGGAGATGGTAATGGTCTAATGGGAATTAGCATTATGTGGCGAGGGCATAAAACCTTCAGTGTCTCAATGGGTTGTTACGGGTAGCGAGGAGGTAGTTCTCCACTCAATAACCGTGGCAAGAGCAAAGGGGAACGGAATTGGTAATAAATGCCCAATTCCCTTACCAACGTTGCGAGAAGAAAATGCTCTTCTCGTGTGCAATGTCATTGACTTGCGGAACAATGTTTTGGCGGTGATGGCCTGGAAAGGCAAAATTGGATGCTTATGTAAGGCCTTTTTCGCTTTTTAAAGATTATTTTTGGGCCAAACTCTAACGACCAGTCCAACCCGGGCTTCATTCTTCAGGTTGCCTCGCAAGGAACATTTTCCAATACAAGTACGTCGTAAGGTTGTAGGCAGCAATAATTTATCTGATAGTGCCAATCTCATTTCTCTCCTGAGACAATGGACTTGGTCGAGAGAGCTGCTGTGTGTACATAGGAGCACGTGTTGAAAATGTTTGTCTATCCAGGCACCACTTACTGAGCTAAAGCTACAGAGGCTTGGTGCCTTCGTTTGATAATTATTTACTGATTTAATAAGGTGTACTGTATTTAAAAAATATATAAAAATAGGAATCGCAAGAAGAAAGAATTAAAGAAAACACGAGAGAAATACGAGATAAACATAAGATAATGCAAATATAAATACTCCTTAAGCGAAGAGAAAATACTAATTTGTATTGATTTCTTGATGATCAAATGAGTCTCTCGGTGGTCAATACACATGTAAAAATAATATCAAATGCCATAATAATGATTAGCTGTAGTGAGTTTTGTGTAAGCGACAGAAAGAAGTGCTACAGGGAGAACTGTCTAAGTACGGTACTACAACAGTGAAAGATGTCGTCTATAGCACTATTAAAGCCAGCACTGGTCTGTCTCAAGCACTGCTACAGCCAGCACTGGTCTGTCTCAAGCACTGCTACAGTCAGCACTGGTCTGTCTCAGCACTGCTACAGCCAGCACTGGTCTGTCTCAAGCACTGCTACAGCCAGCACTGGTCTGTCTCAAGACACTGCTACAGCCAGCACTGGTCTGTCTCAAGCACTGCTACAGCCAGCACTGGTCTGTCTCAGGCACTGCTACAGTCAGCACTGGTCTGTCTCAAGCACTGCTACAGCCAGCACTGGTCTGTCTCAAGCACTGCTACAGCCAGCACTGGTCTGTCTCAAGCACTGCTACAGTCAGCACTGGTCTGTCTCAAGCACTGCTACAGCCAGCACTGGTCTGTCTCAGGCACTGCTACAGTCAGCCACTGGTCTGTCTCAAGCACTGCTACAGCAGCACTGGTCTGTCTCAAGCACTGCTACAGCCAGCACTGGTCTGTCTCAAGCACTTATATAGCCAGCACTGGTCTGTCTCAGGCACTGCTACAGCCAGCACTGGTCTGTCTCAGGCACTGCTACAGCCCTACAGCCAGCACNAAACACTGAAGTTTCACTCACGGATACTTCACTCACTGAGGCTTCACACACCAAGGCTTCACTCACTGAGGTTTCACACACCAAAGCTTCACTCACTGAGGTTTCACACACCAAGGCTTCACTCACTGAGGCTTCAAACACCAAGGCTTCACTCACTGAGGCTTCAAACACCAAGGCTTCACTCACTGAGGCTTCAAACACCAAGGCTTCACTCACTGAGGCTTCAAACACCAAGACTTCACTCACTGAGCTTCACACACCAAGACTTCACTCACTGAGGCTTCACACACCAAGGCTTCACTCACTGAGGTTTCACACACCAAGGCTTCACTTACTGAGGCTTCACACACCATGACGTGCTGTCGGTCGACCAAGGTATCGAGTACCTAAAAATTGGGGAAAGGTCGTTATCAAAAAAGTCAGTAACGGAAGTGTTGGTAACGAGACGCGGACCATCTATATTAAGCATTAAGTAAAGCTCGTCTTAGTCTTTAAACTTATTATCGTGGAAAAAATAAATGAATTAAGTTGATACGAATGTATGCAGAGGAAATTTCTAATATGTTTTTTGTTCTTATTCTAATCATGTTTATATATAAAACGAAGAATCTTTTTTTTTTCCTTAAGGCGTTGTTATGACGGATCTCTAAAGGTTTTTGATAACAAAGACCTATGCTCTGGTGCCCACCTGTTCTTGTCATTTCAATTATGCGTCCTGTATTCAGGTGAGAGATAAAATGGGATATTTATTTTTCCATCTCCTTTCCTTCATCTTTAATCTCTCTCTCCTCTCTCTCTCTCTCTCTCTCTCTCTCTCTCTCTCTCTCTCTCTCTCTCTCTCTCTCTCTTTCTCTCTCTCTCTCTCTCTCTTTCTCTCTCTCTCTCTTTCTCTCTTCTCTCTCTCTCTCTCTCTCTGTGTTATACACTAACGATCTGGAGTGCAATTATAAAAGCAGCATATGAAGTCGCGTTTTCTAGTCGATGGAGTGGAGTGCGACTAAGCTGTTTAATGTGACTCCACACTGCCTGAATGTTGAGTCGGGCGATTTTTAAACTCCCGTTTCCACTGTATCTGAAGGTAGACTCTACCCCGAGTTCAAAGCTCCTAGGAAGCTAAAGCGTTTTTTCTGCATACGATAGAAATTAGATTGAAGATTTTGATTCGCTTGGTTGAGGTGATGGATAGATCTGGTTTGAGGTAATCAAGCATATATGGGTTAGAAAAATCTTTCTAACTTATCAAATGGTTATGAGTGTACCTAGAGTATCCCCCCCTTGGGGGTCGCTAGATCCTTTATTAAGACCAGGAATTGCATTGCATTGATATTTCCTCTTCGGAAGTCTGTGTTCTACCTGAAGATCGTGCGGTGGAAGACCAAACTCGGTGGTCTTCACCAGGAAACACTCTGAACAAACCGTTTTATCTTGCTGGGTGACAGAGCTGTGGCCCTTCCGGTTCAATCTATCATGAAATTTAAATTTAAAAGCAAAAACTTTGAATAATTTCTGCCTTTGATATTTTAAGTTATGAGCCCAATTTATATCAAAATGCATGTTATTTCCCAGGCATTAAATATGCAAAAAGATACTGACCTCGTCATGATCTCTTCTCTGGAAACAATGCTAGTTTGTGCAAAATAACAACAGTGAGAACCATTTGGCTATACAAGGCTGCCTCTATTTATACGATACCATTCTTATTCATATATATGTCTGACCTACGCTTGAAACAATCCAGCGTTTCCACATCTATTATGTTGGTAATCCCATACATGTTCGGGTAAAACTCGTCTTGCATGATTATTAAATAAGTTTCATCGAGTACTGGAATCATAGAGGGTTGCAAATGTGGTGCCAGTTTTAAATATGAAATAAATGACTTACGTCGAACTATGAGCTAATCGACTAGCATTTATTGTAAGAAAAATTGATTGAGTTGGTAATAGTAGAAGCCATTCATTTACGTAGATTAATGAATGATCCACAACACGGTTCATAGTTCCTCGTATTTAACACATATTCTCTCTGTCTTTTCCTGTATTTTCACATAGTTCACAGTGGAAATAATTGATAGTGTGCTTCACGAAAGATATTTGAGGTTTCCCTGGAGAACATAGGGGAGAATATATCCAGATAATTATGAGTACGACTATATAGCATTGGAAGGAATGTCAGGAAAATGATATAGGATAGGACGGAGGGATGGAACGATGCTTAACCACTTGGACCATCGGGAATCGATCACCGACCTGCAAGAAGCAAAGACGTCGCTGTACCGACCAATCCAAGTAGTTGGGAATACAAAAATACAACACACACAACAAAATCAACGTGGATAACGCTCTCCTGAACGCTGGAATCTGTTATTATAATTTAGATAAAGTCGATGTCAATAATGAACAAACGTGTGGAATGTTGCAATTAAAATTTCACGGCAAAATTCCCTGTAAATGAGGCCTGCGGTTTATGGCTCAACCTCCACTAATTAATGCAAGTAATTAATAAATAATTCTATGGAAAAGTAATTTTAATCTCGCATGCAGAACACACGCAGTTTTCCTGGGATCCTCGACGCTAATAACATGTATGTTTACGTGTGTGTGTCAGTTTGGATTAAAGCGATTCTAACCAAATTACCATGAACGAATATTTCAGGCTGTTAGGGTTAATTTAAGCTCTGGCCAATTATTTTGTTCATTTTGTTCCCATACTCAAATATGCCTCATTGTGTGGACACATCCTCATACTAATAATGTAAACATGCATTCACACGGAACGCACACACACACACATTCACATGTTACTATTGCATATGTGACATGTGAATGTGTGCATAACTATTGCATAATTAACATGGTAATATTGTTCACGTATACTCACACATCGGTTCCATCTGTGTACCTACACTCACTAAGCATAATTTAGAACTGGGGATCGACCATTTTAACAAATCATGTACTTAGAAACTGCCTTTTTTTCAGGGTATTTTTGGATTTCAAGCGAGTCTTTGCCCTGAATAAGAGCGCGTATACTCCACTAATTATTTTTTAGACTTTTGTGACATGTAGAAAGTGTGCAACAATGATCCTGAGCCCAGAACTCAAACTGGCTGCCCTGAAATTTTCAGTCTCGACCAGTACATCAGAAGTAGATTGCTTTTAAGTACAGTTTACATAAGTTCCTTTTTTTTAAGGACATTATACAGAAGTTCCGGTGTTCTTAAGTACATTATACATAAGTTCCAGTGTTTTTAAGTACATAATTCAGAAGTTCCGGGTGTTTTAAGTACATTATACATAAGTTCCAGTGTTTTTAAGTACATTATACAGAAGTTCCGGTGTTTTAAGTACATTATACATAAGTTCCAGTTTTTAAGTACAAAATACAGAAGTTCCGGTGTTTTTAAGTACAAATTGAAAGTTCCGTAACATAAACGCTTTATCGCATCACCGAGCTAGGTCAGGTGGGTGAGCAACCGTGACTCAAACTCAACGAATTCAGAGCGATGGTTCGTTCATCCAATGGACGGTAGAGCGACGGTCTCGCGTCATGCAGGTCGGCGTTCAATCCCCGACCGTCCAATTGGTTGGGCACCATTCCTTCCCCCCGTCCCATCCCAAATCCTTATCCTGACCCCTTCCCAGTGCTATATAGTCGTAATGACTTGGTGCTTTCCCCTTAATAGTTCCCAGTTCGTTCATCTAGTGGGAGAGACAGCGAACGTCACTAACGCTTGCAATGAAGGCCATTGGCCAGTTGTGCGTCAACTCTAACCAATCACCTTAGCAGATCAATAAAATAACAACAATGAATATTACATGGAAGTGGCTTATCTTTTGTTTGACATATGGATAACGACCGATAATTTCATCTATAAGATATTAAACAATGAATAAAAAACGAAATGTTTCAGGTGTATAACTCATCAGCGGCTTTTATAATTATATTTATTTCGAGGATATTGTCCTATTTTTAGTATTTCATAAACTGTGTCTCGTTATATTTTAATGAAGGCGACTATATATATTTTTATATATACAAGTAACGTGATCTGCGACTCATCTGAAGTCTGTACGTGTCCGAGCCATCGATCAGAGTGGACGCAGGTACTATGTGAAACTTTGGTCTCAGGTCAATGGCTCAGAACACCTAGAGGATTGAGTTGAATTCCATTTTACATTACTTATAGCATATCGTGGTCCAGTGGTTAAGGCATCTTGGAATACGCAGAGTGCAGGTTCGAACTCTCTGCATGACTACAACTGATTTTCTCATTATTATTATTATTATTATTATATTATTATTATTATATTATTATTATTATTATTATTATGAGAGCAGTGCTCCGGTGCTCCTTGCAGAGAAAATATGGTCCAAGCCCTCATAAAGTGGGCCGGGTTGGGAGAACTTTATGAAAAGTGTCTCCAGGAGATAAAGTCATTGACCATTGTTTGCCGCAACAAATGGGTTTCTATAAAGTGCATTTCTTTATTCTATGCATGAAAAGAATACCTTATCAGGTTTGGTGTGTTATTCA
This sequence comes from Procambarus virginalis, assembly GCA_020271785.1. Lineage (NCBI taxonomy): Eukaryota > Metazoa > Arthropoda > Malacostraca > Decapoda > Cambaridae > Procambarus > Procambarus virginalis. The sequence goes on from WNGS01163947.1 coordinate 3,831,876, forward strand.
GTTAGAGAGGGTACCCGGCGTTGCTCGGGTCGCAGACGCTCAAGTTTCCTACACACACTCTTCAGCACAATAACCAGCTCTACTAAACACTATCTTCATCCCTGTAAACATCACTACTCACAGTCGCATCGTTGTAACCATGTTCACTGCACACAAATGATACACTGTAACCAACTACACTGCACACACGACCTTTCTCCTCACTGTAACCATCTTAAATTAAACACTGTCTGCACCTCTGTAAACATCACCACCACACACAGGCATCGCTGGGTCCACAAGTTTCCCCTCGTCTCAACATTCCCGGTCTTACTTCGCTATCCTCCTTATTTATTACCTCCGACTCCTTCACCAACTTATCTCAACTTCACCATCATCCCTACCCTTCACTACCGTCCATCTCCTTAACCAACTTTCCTCTCCAGCACTTCATTTCCTTACCATTACTAATTTCCTTACCCTTCACCTCTCCCCCCATCCCTACCCTTCATCCCTGTAACCATTTTCACTAAACAATGTTTTTGTCAATAAGCATTATAAATCATGAAACAATTCGTCAATAANTGCAGCTTGTTCTTGTCCAGCTGCAGTTTGTTCTTGTCCTGGTGCAGTTTATTCTTGTCCTGGTGCATCTTGTTCTTGTATTGATGCAGCTTGTTCTTTTCCTGCTGCCGTTTGTTCTTGTCCTGGTGCAGCTTGTTCTTGTACTGAGGCAGCTTGTTCATCTCCTGCTGCATCTTGTTCTTGTCCTGCTGCAGTTTATTCTTGTCCTAATGCAGCATGTTCTCGTCCTGCTGCAGCTTGTTCTCGTCCTGCTGCAGCTTGTTCTTGTTCTACAGCAGCTTGTTCTCATCCTGCTGCAGCTTGTTCTTGTTCTACAGCAGCTTGTTCTTGTCCTGATGCGGCTTGTTCTTGTCCTAATGCAGCATGTTCTTGTCTTGCTGCAGCTTGTTCTCGTCCTGCTGCAGCTTGTTCTTGTTCTACAGCAGCTTGTTCTCGTCCTGCTGCAGCTTGTTCTTGTCCTGATGCAGTTTATTCTTGTCTTGATGTAGATTGTTCTTGGCCTGATGCAGCTTGTTCTTGGCCTGATGCAGCTTGTTCTTGGCCTGATGCAGCTTGTTCTTGTCCTGATGCAGCTTGTTCTTGTCCTGATGCAGCTTGTTCTTGTCCTGATGCAGCTTGTTCTTGTCCTGATGCAGCTTGTTCTTGTCCTGATGCAGCTTGTTCTTGTCCTGATGCAGCTTGTTCTTGTCCTGATGCAGCTTGTTCTTGTTCTGATGCAGCTTGTTCTTGTCCTGATGCAGCTTGTTCTTGTCCTGATGCAGCTTGTTCTTGTCTTAATGTAGCATGTCCTGATGACGACCTCAGAAAAATCCTGGAGCAAGGTGCAGTTTTAGGCATCATCTTGATCTCCTTTAAGGGCGAAATAATATGTTCCAACCAGGACATCCTAGAGAGAATAGAGGGTATTCTGCCGAATATCCATATAACTAAACCTGAAGACAGCACACTCCTAGGGGGCCCCCCTACCCTGCAGGTGAAAGCCATGAATGAGGTCCTTGATAAGAAAATCGCTGACCTTATAGATGGATAGGAGAATTGAAAATATTGATGCTCATGATGCACTTTTCCTCATCACCAGATGCCTGACCCTCCCCAGGTTAACCTACTTTCTGAGGTGTTCACCTTCCTACAGTACCCAAAAAGTAGGCGAATATGATCTCTTATTAATATCAATGTTAGAGAAAGCCCCCAACCTCTTTTTCGATGATCTTCAGTGGAAACAAGCCTCTCTTCCTGTAAGACTTGGGGGCTCGGAGTTCGAACAGCAACGCAAATCGCTGTACCAGTCTTTCTGTTCTCCCCAGCATCCTATTTCCCCAACTTTCCTCAGTTGGGGAAATAGCCTCGGTTACCAATGTCTTTTGTACAGTCACGGTTGGTCGAGTGGTTAAAAAACTGGTTACGTCATGGTGCATAATCCTCCAGGCTGTCTGGGTTCGAATCCTTCTGGGGTGTGGAGTTTTCAGTTATTATATCTATATAAATAAAAATGTAAATGTTCGTTTGTTCAAAATCGCTAATCTCCGAAAGTTCTTCACCGATTGCTTTGAAATTTTCACACAACCTTCCATTCACCGTGTTTTATATACATATTATATAGATGTTAGGTATGTGAAAGGAAAACTTGCTTCTTTGAAAAACTGTGTTTTTCATGTGAGGGAAATCTTCGAAACCTCTTCAACGATTGCTTTGAAATTTTGACACAAAGTTGCATTTGAATAGGCGCTTGGTTTTATACACCTACTATATACATGCCTCACCTGTGACAGGAATTATTTTTTTTAAACAGCACCATCTGTTGGACATTAGAGCAACACATGCTGCAATCTCTGAAAGTTCTACACCGATTGCTTTGAAATTTTGACATAAGGTTCCATTCAAAAACGCGCGTATTTTCATATATCTACTATAGATGCCACACCTATGACAGGTAAAAAACTGTTATTTAAACAGCACCATCTGTTGCATGTAATTCAACCCATCCTCCGAACTGACAGTACGATTTAATACTAAGTGTGATAAGTACACTTTCTTACTGTCATTAACAGTGTATAATTGCACTTATGGGGCTGTTACAATTACCAAACCCCCTCCCCCGATTTAATTTTCCTCGTTTTCTATTAAGACACTCAGAATTTTAGGAAGAAGTTCTCAATTACAAATTGCAATACACAAGCTTTAAATATTAGGAATATCTTTTTCAGGTTTATTAAACAATATAGATTTTATACAAAATTTTAAAATATCCTGAGTTACTTTACAATTTATTGATATATTTTAGTTTTGTTTTATTAGTTTTATAAAACTGTAATATCAGTATAGCTATAAGTTAAGTACTAATTGTAATTAAGAAGCAATAAAATTATTATCTTCAAAAATTAAGACGGTTAGGCGAGGTTGTGGTTTTCTATTCAGTTTTTCAGGTAAACTCAAATATTCACAATATATTTGACAGTAAGATTTAATACTAAGTGAAAATAAGTACAATTCCTAAATGCTATGAATAGTACATAATTGCACTTATTTGTCTTCTTACATTTACCACCCCATTTTTGGAGGACGGGCTGTGTAATTGCATTTTTTTTTAAGAAACAGCGCCATCTGTTGCATTTAAGAGTAACATATGCTATACTAAATATGTTATCATTCCAATTCAATGTTTCAGATTACATTGACAAACTGAATTTTCGTAGTGTGTTTCCTTTTTTGCTGGTGTTTCCTTTTTGATGTGTAGTGCCTCGCAGATGTCGAGCAGCCTGCTACCGCTGTATCTATCAATGACTTTTGTGTTGTTTTTAAGACTTCTCTGGTGATGGTCTGGTTGTGGGAAGAGATTATATGTACCTTAATAAGTTCCTTGCAAGCAGAACTTATTGCAGAAGGAAGAAATATTCGAGGCAACTACAGAAGCACCATACTGTCCCCCAAGCTCAAAGCGACAACTACTACAGCTGACTAACACCCAGGTACCTATTTTACTGCTAGGTAACAAGGGCATAGGGTGAAAGAAACTCTACCCATTGTTTCTCGCTGGTGCCTGGGATCGAACCCAGGACCACAGGATCACAAGTCCAGCGTGCTATCCGCTCGGCCGACCGGCTCCCCCTAAAGGGTAACGAAGGACACTACAGCCAAATTGAAAACAAAGGTAAACGGATTGATCGAAATTTTAAACGCCAAGAAGTCCGGACTCCACTTGCCAAAGGTTACTGGGGAATATAAACCTGGGTATGCGTATGGAAGTGTCAAGACTCGCAAGCCTAGAAACCCACTTCGGCCAATCATCAGCCAGATGATGATTGGCCACACGCACACCTTGTGCTGTCAGCCTGAGGTCTCCGAAGGAATTTGTTGACTTACTGCGAGGAACACGGGCTACAGGGACAAGAGCTTCGTTGGACGTAGAATCACTGTTTACCAACGTACCTGTGGATGAAACAATCGAGATGATAGCGGACAGAGTGTATCGTGATCTGGCTTGTACTTTTCTTGACATACCAGAAAACATTCTAAGGAAACTACTCCAAGCTTGTACTAAAGAGGCGCCCTTCTTGAGCCCAGATGGGCACATGTATAAACAAGTAGATGGGGATGCCATGGGTTCTCCCCTAGGTGTCCTGTTTAAGAACTTCTACATGGGCATCATCGAACAGAAGGTCTTAGTTGACATAGACTTGAAACCTCCCATATACTGCAGGCATGTTGACGACATTTTTAAACAGGCACCTGATGTCAGACGTCTGCACGAGCTGAAGGAGGCATTCGAGCGGAATTTTGTGTTGAGTTTCACTTACGAGATGGAGTAGGATGGGAAGTTGCCCTTTCTAGATGTAACAGTCACGGAAAGAGGCGGAGGCTTCCACACTGCACTCTACACTAAGGAAACAAACATAGGAATGTGCCTCAATGCCAATAGTGACTGCCCAGACAGCTACAAGAGGAGTGTTGTCAACACTTACGTCGACCGCACTCTCAGCCACAGCTCAGGATGGAAACAAATCGATGAAGAACTCTGTAGGGTAAGGCAGGTCCTAGTCAACAACGGTTTCTCCAATGGCTTCGTTGAAGACATCATAAAAAGAAAGGTGAAACGCCATGCAACCTCTGAAGAGTCAACTAACACAACACCTGTTCCCACTATTAGACTATTTCACAGGAACTTCTTTTCAACAGCTCATAAAACAGAGGAAAGGGTCCTGAAAGATATTGTTAATAGGAACGTTATCCCTACAGACAAAAATCAGAAGATACAATTGACGATTTACTATAAAACCAAAAAAAACGGCCAACCTGCTCATGAAAAATCTCTCCAGACACAAAGCAGAACGCCTTAAAGGAGACCAACGTCGTCTATACCTTCAAATGCCCACTTGGGGACTGTAAGCCCAAAAGAACTCAGTATATAGGAAAGACAACAACGTCTCTTTCCAGGCGATTAACAATGCATAACAACAGGGCTCCATTAAGGAACATATAATCTCTTCCCACAACGAGACCATCACCAGAGAAGTCTTAACAAACAACACAGAAATCATTGAAAGATACTGCGAGAGCAGGCGGCTCGACATCTGTGAGGCACTACACATCAAAAAGTCAACACCAGCAATCAACCGCCAATTAATGCACAACTATATTCTACCCACTTCAAGACTCCGTTTCAATATAGAGGCATCAAGAGGAAGTATGGGCCAATAGGCCCTTTGCAGTTACTTCCATTCTTTTGCTCTCATATCCAATTAATACCCATTTTTTCGTGTTCTGTCTTGCCACAAGTTTGTTCGCCTCATCCAAAACTGTTGTACCATATCACCTTACCCAAATGCGAGTATAAATATGGAACTGGTGGAACTGCTTTTACTAACAGGAGAAGGAGCAAGGGCGTGCCTCTGGCACCTTAAAACCTTCTGCTCCGTGTAGATGGGAATCGATAGCCTGGGAAGGCAGCTCATCTAGGGGAAAGAAAACCCTGATTGTAACCTCCGCTGCCTTGCGGCCATACCCCTCATTTGGGAAAGGCTTCAGGAGTCAACCTCGAGGAAAAATACGGAGTTGGAGCCCCGGAGCCAGTTCGTTGTTAACTCCGACCTCGTTCCTGCAGCTCCTGCGATGGTGTTGGAACCATGTCTATTGGCATTTGCCTTTCCATTGGATAATTTCAGCAACGTGAAGAGGGGGGACCTGCAGCATGGGTAACTGTTTCTCTTTCATACCTACCTACCCAGGTTTTTCGTTCTGGGAGAGGACACCCCAGCCTCGCTTCTCAGCGTTGAACCAACACGGGAAGTGACAGTCTACCAGTTTTAAGTCTTCTGCTCGATTGGCAAAGAGAGTAACGCCAGAGGTTGCTTGCGACAGTAGGAGGAGTCATCGTGCCCCACTGGGCAGCTACTGCCCGCCTCAAGCTGGGCAAACCCCAGCCAATAAGGTGTTGTGTCGCCACGGTCCGTCGACCTTAATGGGTGCATGGGGTTAAGGGTGAAAACCGACAAGCGGTCCAACAACTTTGCACTAAGCAATACCAAATCAAAAAAGAAAATATCAACTGCCCTATAGCTGGGCACATGGAATGTCAGGACACTGACACCAGGTTTCTCCGACGACCTGCAAGAAATCAACGACGCCCGAAAAAAAACAGTCATCGATAGGGAGCTGAGCAAACTTTAGACGGATACTGTAGCTCTCCAAGAGACCAAGCTTCCAGAATCAGGATCTGTGAGAGAGAGGGATTTCTCTTTCTTCTGGCAAGGAAAACCTTCAGATTAGACCAAAAACATGGTATGGGATTTGCCGTCAGAAATGCACTAATGGGACACATTACACCACCGACAGGAGAAACTGGACGAATTCTGTCTCTTCAACTGCACTCCCAATCAGGACCAGTCAATGTAATTAATGCATACGCACCAACCCTGACTTCTCTAGCAGAGGCGAAGGAAAAATTCTATGATGACCTCAACAGAGTCATAGCGAGAATCAATGTAAAGGATCCACTGTTCATCCTCGGCGACATCAACGCCAGAGTGGGTGCCGATCACAACTTTTGGCTCACTTGCTTGGGTCAATTCGGCATAGGGAGGATGAATGAGAACGGGATCCTTTCAGTATGGGTTCGAGTCACTTCTGGGGTGTGAGTTTTCAGTTGTATCTAGTCCTGGGGACCATTCAGGCTTGTTTGCATTTGTGTTCCTCACGTGTTGCCCCAAAATAAATGAGGTGATTTGTTAAAATGCTATGCCCAAGATTACCATCCGAGTGCCGGCGGGGAAGTGGTTCATATAGCTTCGGCTATCACTTCCTTTTGTCCGGTCGTGATGGTCAAGTGGTTTAAGGCGTCCCTGTACATACCAGTTGCGTAGCTCCTTGCAGTATGAGTTCGAGTCACTTCTAGGGTGTGAGTTTTCAGTTGTATCTAGTCCTGTGGACCATTCAGGCTTGTTTGCATTTGTGTTCCTCATGTGTTGCCCCCCAAAAAAATGAGGTGATTTGTTAAAATGCTATGCCCAAGATTACCATCCGAGTGCCGGCGGGGAAGTGGTTCATATAGCTTCGGCTATCACTTCCTTTTGTCCGGTCGTGATGGTCAAGTGGTTTAAGGCGTCCCTGTACATACCAGTTGCGTTGCTCCTGGCAGTATGGGTTCGAGTCACTTCTGGGGTATGAGTTTTCAGTTGTATATGTATTTTCAATATGACCAAAAAAGTAAGATTAATAATTCTAACACGAATTTCTCAATATTTCTTATATTTCTTTTCACTGTTGATGGTAATTGAAAAATCAATTCTCCAAAATTCATTTTTATTTCTAGTCTGACGCGACACTTGAACGCGTTTCGTAATAACTTATTACATTTTCAAAGACTTTAGTATACAAACACACAACTATAACTTGCAAACACTAAACAGAGTTTAAACAGCTTTGATTTTATACTTGCATTTGGGTGAGGTGACATGTTACAACAGTTTTGGAGGTGGTGAAAACAAACTTTCAATAGAAGCCAGAACACGAAACAATGGGTATAATATTTTGTAAGTTAAAGGGAAGAATGGAAGTAACTGCAAAGGGTCTATTGGCCCATATTTCTTGATGCTTCTATATTGGTGCGGAGTCTTGAAGTGGGTAGAATATAGTTGTGCATCAATTGGCTGTTGATTGTTGGTGTCGACTTCTTAATGTGTAGTGCCTCGCAGATATCAAGCCGCCTGCTATCGCTGTATCAATCGATGATTTCCGTGTTTTTTGTTAAGACTTCTCTGGTGATGGTCTGGTTGTGGGAAGAGATTATATGTTCCTTAATGGAGCCCTGTTGCTTATGCATCGTTAATCGCCTGGAAAGAGATGGTGTTGTCTTGCCTATATACAGAATTCTTTGAGGCTTACAATCCCCAAGTGGGCATTTGAAGGCATAGACGACATTGGTCTCTTTCAAAGCGTTCTGCTTTGTGTCTGGAGAGTTTCTCATGAGTAGGTTGGCAGTTTTCTTGGTTTTATAGTAAATCGTCAATTGTATCTTCTGATTTTTGTCTGTAGGGATAACGTTCCTATCAACAATATCTTTCAGGACCCTTTCCTCCATTTTATGGGCGGTGGAAAAGAAGTTCCTGTAAAATAGTCTAATAGGGGGTACAGGTAAACCTGGATATGCGTATGGAAATGTCAAGACACATAAGCCTGGAAACCCACTTCGGCCAATCATTAGCCAGATACCCACACCCACGTACAGACTGGCGAAGTGACTCAACAGCTTGCTGACTCATTATGTCCCTTGCTCCTTCAGCCTGAAGTCTCCAAAGGAATTTGTTGACCTACTGCGGGGAACACGGGCCACAGGGATAAGAGCCTCGTTGGACGTAGTATCACTGTTTACCAACGTACCTGTGGACGAAACAATCGGGATGATAGCGGACAGAGTGTATCGTGATCCGGCCTGTACTCCTCTTGACATACCAGAAAACATTCTAAAGAAACTACTCCAAGCTTGTACTAAAGAGGCACCCTTCTTGAGCCCGGTTGGGCACATGTATAAGCAAGTAGATGGGGTCGCCATGGGTTCTCCCCGAGGTGTCCTGTTTGCGAACTTCTACATGGGTACCATTGAACAAAAGGTCTTAGTCGACATGAACTTGAAACCGGCCATATACTGCAGGTATGTTGACGACATTTTTACACAGGTACCTGATGTCAGACATCTGCAGGAGCTGAAGGAGGCATTTGAGCAGAATTCTGTGTTGCGTTTCACTTACGAGATGGAGAAGGATGGGAAACTGTTCTTTCTAGATGTTACAGTCATGGAAAGGAGCGGAGGTTTCCACACTGCAGTCTACACTAAGGAAACAAACATAGGAATGTGCCCCAATGCCAACAGTGACTGCCCAGACAGGTACAAGAGGAGTGTTGTTAACGCTTATGTCGACCGTGCTCTCAGCCACAGCTCAGGATGGAAACAAGTCGATGAAGAACTCTGTAGGGTAAGGCAGGTCCTAGTCAACAACGGTTTCTCCAATGGTTTCGTTGAAGACATAATAAGAAGGAAGGTGAAACGCCATGCAACCTCTGAAGAGACAACTAACACAACACCTGTACCCCCTATTAGACTATTTTACAGGAACTTCTTTTCCACAGCTCATAAAATGGAGGAAAGGGTCCTGAAATATATTGTTGATAGGAACGTTATCCCTACAGACAAAAATCAGAAGATACAATTGACGATTTACTATAAAACCAAGAAAACTGCCAACCTACTCATGAGAAACTCTCCAGACGCAAAGCAGAACGCTTTGAAAGAGACCAATGTCGTCTATGCCTTCACATGCCTACTTGGGGACTGTAAGCCTCAAAGAATTCAGTATATAGGCAAGACAAGAACATCTCTTTCTAGGCGATTAACGATGCATAAGCAACAGGGCTCCATTAAGGAACAAATAATCTCTTCCCACAACCAGACCATCACCAGAGAAATCTTAGCAAACAACACAGAAATCATCGATAGATACAGCGATAGCAGGCGGCTTGACATCCGTGAGGCACTACACGTCAAGAAATCAACACCAGCAATTAATAGCCAATTAATGCACAACTATATTCTACCCACTTCAAGACTCCGCTTCAGTATAGAAGCATCAGGAAATATGGGCCAATAGGCCCTCTGCAGTTACTTCCATTCTTACCTTCAATTTATCTAATTAATACCCCATTGTTTCGTGTACTGTCCTGTGTCGAAAGTTTTGTTCACCTCATCGAAAACTTTTGTAACATATCACCTCACCCAAAATGCGGGTATAAAATGAAAAATGAAAGCTGTTTAAAATCATAGCATAGTAAGAACTCTGTTTAGTGTTTGCAGGTTATAGTTGTGTGTGTATAAACTAAAAGTCTTTGAAATTTAATAAGTTATTACGAAACGCGTTCAAGTGTCGCGTCAGACTAGAAATAGAAATGAATTTTGGAGAATTGATTTTTCAATTACCATGAACAGTAAAAAGAAACATAAGGAATATTGAGAAAATTCGTGTTAGAATTATTAATCTTACTTTTTCGGTCAAATTTAATATATATATATATATATATATATATATATATATATATATATATATATATATATATATATAATATGCGAACAAGCCTGAATGGTCCCCAGGATTATATGCAACTGAAAACTCTCACCCCAGAAGTGACTCGAACCCATACTGCCAGGAGCAACGCAACTGGTATGTACAGGGACATCTTAATCCGCTTGACCATCACTACCGGACATAAGGAAGTGATAGCCGAAGCTATTTGAACCACTTCCCTACCGGCACTCGAATGGTAATCTTGGGCATAGCATTTTATCAAATCACCTCATTTTTTGGGGCAACACGTTAGGAACACAAATGCGAACAAGCTTGAATGGTCCTCCAGGACTATATGCAACTGAAAACTCACCCCAGAAGTGACTCGAACCCATACTGCCAGGAGCAACGCAACTGGTATCTACAGGGATGCCTTAATCTGCTTGACCATCACGACCGGACATAAGGAAGTGATAGCCGAAGCTATTTGAACCACTTCCCCGCCGGCACTCGGATAGTAATCTTGGGCATAGCATTTTATCAAATCACCTAATTTTTTTGGGCAACACGTGAGGAACACAAATGCGAACAAGCCTGAATGGTACCCAGGACTATATGCAACTGAAAACTCACAACCCAGAAGTGACTCGAACCCATACTGCCAGGAGCAACTCAACTGGTATGTACAGGGACGCCTTAATCCGCTTGACCATCATGACCGGATATAAGGAAGTGATAGCCGAAGCTATTTGAACCACTTCCCTGCCGGCACTCTGATGGTAATCTTGGGCATAGCATTTTATCAAATCACCTCATTTTTGGGGGCAACACATGAGAAACACAAATGCGAACAAGCCTGAATGGTCCCCAGGTCTATATGCAACTGAAAAC
>WNGS01163947.1:3847878-3861897 GCA_020271785.1 Procambarus virginalis
ACACACACACACACACGCACACACACATACACACACAGGTTTTGTTTAATCTGTACACCAGTTGATTGACAGTTGAGAGGCGGGACCAAAGAGCCAAAGCTCAACCCCCGCAGCACAAATAGGTGAGTACAAATAGGTGAGTACACACACACACACCAGGTAGGGGCCTGGTAGCCTGGAGGATAATGCGCAGAACTCGTAATTATGTGGCGTGGGTTCGATTCCCGCACCAGGCAGAAACAAATGGGCAAAGTTTCTTTCACCCTGAATTCCCCTTTTACCTAGCAGTAAATAGGTACCTGGGAGTTAGTCAGCTGTCACGGGCTGCTTCCTGGGGTGTGTGTGTGTGTGGAGAAAACAAAATAGTAGTAGTAGTAGTTAGAAACAGTTAATTGACAGTTGAGAGGCGGGCCGAAAGAGCAAAGCTCAACCCCCGCAAACACAACTACGTTAATACAACTAGGTGAATACACACACACATGTACAAGGCTAATCTTAGAACAAAGGATACTAATTTAAGACGAAATGATGAGGGGAACTGAATATACTTCACTCATACTTACTAATCAGTCAAGTCACATATCAAATTCTTTTTTGACTGATGCTTTAGCACACATTAACCATGAACACCATAGAAACCACAAGAGAAGAAATAATTTTATTTGCGACCATGTGTACCCAGCACTGCCACAAGCGACTTAAGGATCTGGCCCAGATTGACCGCGTGCAAAGCTTATCATAGAAGTATGTAGATAGCCATCAAGTGATACCGTGTTCATACCACGTTCCTCTTGTGCCTTGAGTAATGCCCCACAAGCTCTATGTAAACTTTCCAATTGCACACAGCCCAAAATTTCATAGCCAATGAAATTATAAAGTCTCTCTCTCTCTCTCTCTCTCTCTCTCTCTCTCTCTCTCTCTCTCTCTCTCTCTCTCTCTCTCTCTCTCTCTCTCTCTCTCTCTCCTCTCTCTCCTCTCTCTCTCTCTTTCCTCACACTTCCTAGTTAGTCGAGTAGAGTATTTAAGAAGTTCCTTTGAAAGACTATTATTCATCGAGCATTCCTCCCTTCACGAAGGTTTTGATCCTGTTTTGCTGATGGAGCTAAATCTGCTGATAGAATTGGATTTAGGACTGTATTCCCAGGCAACACCTGCTTTGGCTGTCACCATGGTACAGTAACTATTTCAACTGCTGAGGTTTCAGCTATTCTGCCAGCTCATCGAGATTAGTGAAATAGAAGAAATAACAGCAGCGAAATGAAATGCATTTCTGCTTATGTCCCGTACATAGCAATCGGTCTCGCAACGAGTGAGTTGAAGGCCATGAATACATCAGCCTGTTTGATCTCACATTGTTCCGCCGATCTGATGATTTCCATCCGGAGATAGGATCCACTACTTCTGGGTATTGACAACATTGTTCGAATGCCACTGTTGGTCCCAACAAACTGAGGAAGATCAGAGAAAGGGAAGGGAACTAACAGGAGATAATTTCCAGCTATTATGGTTACATAGCACTTGCAAGGGATCAGGATAAGGATTTGGAATGGGACGGGGAGACGAAATGGTCCCCACCCACTTGGACAGTAGGTGATTGAACGCCGACCGGCATGAAGCGAGACCGTCGTTCTACCGTCCTTCCCAAGTGGTTGGACGGTAGATCATAGAAGTGACTCATCTTACGTCAAATCCCTAGATTTCACCTCAGTGAGATATTGTCTTGTACACATAAGTCTCGTCCACATAAAACGTAGTAACACGTACTATAGTGAGTCCGTAGTGGACTTACCTGTCACAGGAGCGGGGCTGTATGTGGTGACCAGTGTCTATGCTCCTAAATATGCTCCTGCTGGTCGAATTTCCAATGCTGGGTAAGTTCTGATACTGATGCATGCAAATAAGGTCCTATTAGAACATAGTGAAATGTTCTTTTTCCACATTAGGCCCAAAGGGTTGAGATTTGGGCATGGATCTGGGGGGGATCTGGGTTTGGATTTAGGCATGGATCTAGGGGATCTGGGTTTGGATTTGGGCATGGATCTGGGGGTCTGGATTAAGATTTAGGCATGGATCTGGGAGTTTAGATTTGGACAAGGATCTGAGGGTTGGGATTTGGGCATGCATCTGGGGGTCAGGGTTTGGATTTGGGCATGGATCTGGGGGTCTGGATTTTGCTATTGGCATGGATCTGGGGATCTGGGTTTTTATTTGGGCATGGATCTGGGGATCTCGGTTTTTATTTGGGCATGGATCTGTGGAGTCTGGGTTTAGATTTTTTCTTGCATCTGTGGGTTTGGGTTTCAGTTTGAATTACTGTTAACCAGTTGAGATAGTCTCATTGAGAAAATCTCGCCTTAATTAAACCTCAATCGTCGAACATCACTCCAAACTACGACGGACAAGATCCTAGGAGACGTGAATTGTATCCCCTCTATCATGACCCACAATAAGTGAGATTCGAACCTCCGAAGACTTGTAATTCCGAGCATTCAGGAGTTTGGGAAATTATTATTTTACATAACTGAATACCTTAACAAAGAATGGCATTATTCACGAATCTACTTCAACTGTGATGTCTTTTGCTGAATTCGTGATTGTTTGTGCTTGTTTTGCATATTTGTTATGCATTATTAGATCATTGTTTGCTTACTTAATTTGAGTTGTTTCTCTATTTGCTCCTCCTCTTCTCCTTCTACCCTTTTCAGTCTCTCTCCTTTGTTGCTGTTTATTCTCCCCTTTCCTCTCTCTCTCTTCTTCCTACCTGGGAGCTTCCTCTCCCCTCCACCGTGCTCGTATTTTTACATCAGGTCAGCATTAATGGCCCTCTCTGGCTTAACTCACCACACACCTGCTCTAAGCCACACCTATTTTAAACCATACCTGCTTTCCTTCACACACCTGATCTAAACTACAGCTCTCCTCCATGACGCCATGCCCTCCTCCATCTCCAACCAGCCACCACACATGTCGTCTACCACACTTGCCCTCCACCACACTTGCCCTCCACCACACTTGCCCTCCCCCCACACCTGCCCTCAACCACACCTGAACCTTCACCACACCTCCCCTCAACCACACCTACCCTTTAATACAGCTGTTCTCCACTACAAGTTAGTCATAGCCCCGCTCTTGTACCAGGTAAGTCCACTACGGGCTCACCATAGCCCGTGCTACTTGAAACTTTTTGTTCCCAGTAGCGGAATCCTAAACAACAAACAACACTACTAGTATCAAGGACACTGGGATACAGTGGATCAGTAATTCAGGTCACAGTGGTTCTGTGGTTCAGGCCACAAGGATCCAGTAGTTGAGGACACAGTTTGGTCCACTGGTCCAGGTTACAGTGGTCCAGATTACAGTGGCCCAGGTTACAGTGGTCCCGCTGCGTCACGTCCTGGTAAACGAGGGACTGAAGCAAGTGCCTCCAGCCTGCACAAAGTTGCTCTAAATTGGCTCCTTGTATGTGAGAGGCAACGTCTGGCGGTGCTGAGGGTGTGGCGGTGGGCGACCAGTTGTGGAGGGGCAGCTAGGCTCCTGTTGTGGGTGTAGTGGTGGGCGACCAGTTGTGGAGGGGCAGCGAGGCTCCTGTTGTGGGTGTAGTGGTGGGCGACCAGTTGTGGAGAGGCAGCGAGGCTCCTGTTGTGGGTGTAGTGGTGGGCGACCAGTTGTGGAGGGGCAGCGAGGCTCCTGTTGTGGGTGTGGCGGTGGGCGACCAGTTGTGGAGGGGCAGCGAGGCTCCTGTTGTGGGTGTAGTGGTGGGCGACCAGTTGTGGAGGGGCAGCGAGGCTCCTGTTGTGGGTGTGGCGGTGGGCGACCAGTTGTGGAGGGGCAGCGAGGCTCCTGTTGTGGGTGTAGTGGTGGGCGACCAGTTGTGGAGGGGCAGCGAGGCTCCTGTTGTGGGTGTAGTGGTGGGCGACCAGTTGTGGAGGGGCAGCGAGGCTCCTGTTGTGGGTGTAGTGGTGGGCGACCAGTTGTGGAGGGGCAGCGAGGCTCCTGTTGTGGGTGTAGTGGTGGGCGACCAGTTGTGGAGGGGCAGCGAGGCTCCTATTGTGGGTGTATAATGACCCCACACATCAAACCACAACGACATTTGCTAGTAGAAGGAGTTAACGACCACTCACTGAACGAAAAGGTTAGGTAGAATTATTTACTATCCTCCGAGACTGAGCAACACCAAGAGTGTTCATAGAGCAGATCGACGTGGTCAAAGGTCACGTCGAGGAGGGTAAACTGGTTCTCAATCCTGAAACAAAGCCACTTAGATCTCATACTGTTAGTACAGTGTCCTCGTACAGATATTCTTGACCAATCTTGAAACAAAACAAGGAGCTATGGACCGTATGATTAACAGAATCACTGGATTAAAGACGTAAGCTTGGCGCGGGAGAAGTGGTGTGTGAGAATGACTCAAATGCTACTCGGGTCAATAACGTAGCCTTGGATGGAGGGAGGGAACTATCAGGGGGGAAAGCGCCAAGTCATTACGACTGTATAGCACTTGGAAAGAATCAGGATAAGGATTTCAGATTTGACCGGGAGGAAGGAATGGTACCAAACCACTTGGATGGTCGGAGATTGAACGCCGACCTGCAAGAAGCAAATCCGACGCTCTACCGTCCATTGTAAGTGGTTGGGCACGTAGGCTTGGAGTGGAAGGGCAGATTTGGTTCATGTTTCTAAACTATTATTAGTTTAGTTATTAGTGTCCTGAGCTACACAAGGAGGTTGGGGAAGGTGTCCTGAGCTACACAAGGAGGTCATTGAAGGTGTCCTGAGCTACACAAGGAGGTTGGTGAAGGTGTCCTGAGCTACACAAGGAGGTCAGTGAAGGAATCCTGAGCTACACAAGGAGGTCAGTGAAGGCGTCCTGAGCTACACAAGGAGGTCAGTGAAGGTATCCTGAGCTGCACAAGGAGGTCATTGAAGGTGTCCTAAGCTACACAAGGAAGTTGGCGATGGTGTCCTGAGCTACACAAGGAGGTTAGTGAAGGCGTCCTGAGCTACACAAGGAGGTCAGTGAAGGCGTCCTGAGAAACACAAGGAGGTGGAGAAAATATTCCTGTGTTACACAAGGCGTTTTCATTCCATATTATCCAGTTTTCACTGTAATTACAATTAGATAATAATGAGGTTCACTGCTGCTTTTACTAATCATAAAACAAAGACAATTAGCGTTGCGCAAGCAAAGAATTCATGTTCACTTTACACACACAGAGTTCGCTTTAAGGTCTCAGTTGTATGACTCTCTTAAACGGGGGGCTCGATTATTTTCATCTGAATCCAATATCCCGCATACTCTTGGGGTTCCTTGCAATCCAAATCAACAAAGATCAAGAGATTTTATGTTGCTAAATTTAATTAAATGTAAACAGAGGGAGATTAAGAGCATGCGATATATATATATATATATTATATATATATATTATATATATATATATATATATATATATATATATATATATATATATATATCTTTTGAAGACACAGTACGTGGCTGACGCTATGATGACCAGACCACACACCAGAAAATGAAGGGACGACGATGTTTCGGTCCGTCCTGGACCATTTGTCAAGTCGATAATGGACCATATCAATGGACCTCGACCATTATCATATCAGGCTGCAGTTAGTCCGACCCGCGGGTGTAACCCATGGTCTTAATTTGTCTATTAAGAACATTTGAAATTTAAATTGAAATTTTAGTGTGGTTCAGAAAATTGAGGCCTCACAAATTAGTCTTATCGTATGAACGAGTTGCAGCTCTGATAATTAAGCTATAAGGAAATGAGTTTTCTGTGGCGAAGATTACTGGTAAATAACTATATTTAACGCATAGCTAAATGTTTCGGTCAAGCATATCGCCAAACGTTTGTGTTCCAAACGTAAAATTAAAAAAAAAAATCTCTTTCTAGAGAGGGAGTAACGAATTCATTCCGCATGAAATCTAATTGACGATGTATTCATCCACTTAGACTGGACGGTAGCGTGATGGACCCGCTACCTGCAGGGACAGAGCTCGATTCCCGGCGGTCCATGTGGCGAGACACCTTTTTTCAGTCCGTCCTTATANGGTTGGGCGCCGCCCGGATTAAGGGATTCGAACCCCAGATCCAAACAGCCTCTCATACGTTTTGCAGCAACAGGAACAAGGAGCACACGTATATACAGAGTTCGTATATACGCGAGCCCGTACCACATATGCGCACATGTGCGCAAGCACACAGATAAGGCATAAGATAGCAAGGAAATTTATTTATAAATCATAAGAAATTTAGCCTAAGAATTCTATGCCAATGCTTTAAATTATTTAGATGTAGATGTTATAGAAATCAAATGGAACTGGGACTATTTTATTTGATGAGCAACAGCTAAGAAGTCAGAGCCCAAGAGCTAACGTTTAATTCCACAGGTATAATTATAAGAGTAAAAGTAATTAAGCAAGTATTCGCATACAGATATATAGTCTACGGATGCATGTTTAAGGTTAACTTCCACTATGTCACCACAAGCCGGAACAAGGGTTATTCTGGGCTTTGTGGTCCTCATATGAGAGACGCCAGGTTCATACCTCGTCAAACACAACACAAGGTTTATATGTGTGGCTTTTGAATAATGCCAGAACTCAGAGGCGTGAGTTACGATAGGAACAATGACAGGAACATGATCGCTCGTCACTTGGAAAGAAATTATCACGACTTACAAAATACTCAAAGGAATTTACAGGATATACAATAACCTGCACGTTGGCATGGCAGGAACATGAACTATGGTACACAGGCGAAAAATAGTTATAGTGATTTTAGAAAAAATTATATGTTATTGCAGTAAAACCTTGAATGTACTTGGAAAAGTCGCATGAATGGAGGCAGGATACATATTCAGACTCACATATGTAGCTATGAAAAAACTTTGATTGATTGATGAAGATTAACCCACCCAAGAGGTGACACAGGCATGAATAGCCCGTAAGAACAGAACTCAAAGTGGTCTGGAAATTGAACAGCAAACGGCCATGTCATGTGAGGCGCTGCCCAAAAGCTGAAGCACAACCTGCATAAGTATGCCTGGGTGAGTGTCAGCTTGTTGCTGCAACCAGCAACATTCATCCATGGGTTCGTGAGATCTGATTCTCTCGACCAATCAACAGTTAGGTGACTCAAGGTATTTGCAGATTGGACATGACGTAGTACAGTTGGCTTCGTCTTCGACTCACAATCAGGGGGTCCCGGATTCGATTCCGGGGAGAGACAGATATATGGTGGGATGTTTCCTTTCACTTACTGTCTCTGTTTACCTAGCAGTAAATATGTACCCGGGAATTAGGAGATTGTTGTGGCATTGTATCATGGGGAGGGTCAATAATTCGACCGTGGGAAGACCTTGATACCAGGTATATATATATATATATATATATATATATATATATATATATATATATATATATATATATATATATATATATATATATATATATATATATGAAAATATATATATTCATTCGCATATAGTCCTGGGGACCATTCAGGCTTGTTCGCATATATATATATATATATATATATATATATATATATATATATATATATATATATATAATATATATATATCATGTCACTGTGAGTCACTTCTGGGGTGTGAGTTTTCAGTTGTATCTAGTCCTGGGGACCATTCAGGCTTGTTTGCATATATATATATATATATATATATATATATATATATATATATATATATATATATATATATATATATATATATCCGATATGCCCGATTTACGTAATATGCAGAGTGATTTTTATTATTTTCAAAAAACATTTCCAATGAGTTTATTTGAAATAATAATATTATATTATACTAAGAACATGAATCACTGTCAGCTATGTTAGTTTAGGTTAGGTTACGTTAGGTTAGGATAGGAGCAGATTTCTTCAGTCTGCTCCACCGAGCAGACTAAATAAGTCGCTTGGTCAAACGTTTCTGTAAGACTACGGATTGTTGAAGTTGTCCCAGTAGAGGCAGTCTGGAACCAGGAACTGTCATAGTTCTACCAGTAACGATCTTGATTACAACAGTCACCAGTGGAGTTAGATATTCCTATTTCATACACTGTGAGACAAGTCAGGTTTACATATTCAGTGGATGCATCTCGAGGGATCACTGCTGTTCTTCCCGAGAGGCTAGGTATATATATATATATATATATATATATATATATATATATATATATATATATATATATATATATATATATATATATATATGCAATTGACGATCACTAAACACTGATCATTTGTATGCGGAAAAACCACAAAGAAATGGAGAAGAAAGATGAACGTTTCGACTCGTGAAAGCCAGGCTGATGTTGACAACGGCTTTCACGAGTCGAAACGTTCATCTCTCTTCTCCACTTCTTTGTGGTTTTTCCGCATATATATATATATATATATATATATATATATATATATATATATATATATATATATATATATATATATATATATATATATATATATATATACAATATGTATAAAATATCAGCAAACGCACAACGTATCTCCAATGTTTCTACGATGCATAAATAACATTGGGGATTACGTTGTGTGTTTATATTCAGATATTCTGACATAGTCTACAGAGATCTTATTCAAGAGGGTCAGTAGAAATCAGTGCATCCGGACGACAGGCAAATACCACATCATTCCAATAACTGACCGGACCTTTAACTCAGCACACGGAGGACCAGATACCTTGAACATATTGAGTTCAGACGCTAGATTCATCATCTCTGGTCAACAATCATCAACCATGATGTATCATCATCAACAAAGATGATGTTTCTAGCGTCTGGGCAACAATCAACAAGGAGTGGAATGGATCGGGAGAGACATGCAAACCATGTGAATGAGTCGTAGTTGCGTACGAAATCTCTTGAGGATCATGATGGTGAAAATTAGGTTGAGTCAGAGAGCGTAGCCATAAATGTTAACTAGTGACATGCGAGAGTGGAGCGCAAGAGAGCGCAAGGATGTATCATAATTATGGGTTGAGCTTCACCTAAACATCTCCAATTGAGCGACATCTAAATATCCCCCTCCAAAGCGTCACTTAAACATCCCTCTTAAGTGTTACCTAAATATCCCTTCTAGACCATCATCTAGAAGGGATATTTCAAGAAGAAGGGAGGAAGACTTATCCCATGAAGGGATAAGTCCCCTCAAGACGGGGACTTATCCCCGTCTTGAGCATCACCTAAACATTCACTGGTGCCATGTTTAGGGTGCCACCTAAACATACGGTCGATTTACCTTAACATATACTCATGAGTGTCACTTAAACATTCCCTTGATTTACCTTAGCATATTAAAATGTCAACAAAACGTCCACTCTCGTAACTGCTCCACAGATGAGGATCAGCAAACCCAGTAGTCCTTCAGTAAGAAATAAATTATTTCCAACATATTGAACCCCAAACCGGAGACGCCTCTTTATCTGTCCTGGAACCATTTCATTCCAGAACTTCCCACAGGCACACAAGACCCAAACAACAATTTCCTTCCAGTGTTCTAACTCGCATTTCTTTTACATCACCTGCAATAAAGAATTTTACATGCAACAATAAATTGCTTTGCTTATTGTTTATGCAAATTGCACATAGCTGCTGTTTCTAACTTCGCCAGAAGTTTGGCATAGATTACCCACTCACAAGTTTTCCTCACACACGCTAATGAGAAAGATAATCTCCCACTAACAACCTTTCCAGTAAAATGATTGAAGCAGGAAATGGGTTCTTAATTTTGTTTTAAGAGGTGGATATTCTCGCGCGAAAACTCGTAAGAAAACTGCCACGAGAACTTTTAGAACTGCCGTGAAAACTTGAAAAATTCCCGTAAGAATTGTAATTGACAACTCATAAATGCGAAGCTGGAACTCGCAAACCCACCGCGATAACTCATCAAGATGGCGACGAAACTCATAGAAATACCAGAACACAAATATATATACAAAGAGATTTTACAGTAAATTCTCTAAACCTTTAAGGCAAGTGTTTTGGAAAAGTGTAAACGACTTCATAACGTTCCCAAATAACTCATGGAGCGAGTTCATGATATTAGACGCGTCAATTGCTTGAGTCTTTATGACAGCTGCACCAGCTGTTGCGGTGTTCATGGCAGCTGCATCAACTGTTGCAGTGTTCATGACAGCTGCACCAGCTATCTGAGTGTTCATGACAGCTGCACCAGCTATCTGAGTGTTTATGACAGCTGCACCAGCTATCTGAGTGTTCATGACAGCTGCACCAGCTGTCTGAGTGTTTCTGACAGCTGCACCAGCTATCTGAGTGTTCATGACAGCTGCACCAGCTATCTGAGTGTTTATGACAGCTGCACCCGCTATCTGAGTGTTCATGACAGCTGCACCAGCTGTCTGAGTGTTTCTGACAGCTGCACCAGCTATCTGAGTGTTCATGACAGGTGCCCCAGCTATCTGAGTGCTCATGACAGCTGCACCAGCTGTTGCAGTGTTCATTACAGCTGCACCAGCTATCTGAGTGTTCATGACAGCTGCACCAGCTATCTGAGTGTTCATGACAGCTGCACCAGCTATCTGAGTGTTCATGACAGCTGCACCAGCTGTTGCAGTGTTCATGACAGCTGCACCAGCTATTGAGTGTTCATGACAGCTGCACCAGCTATCTGAGTGTTCATGACAGCTGCACCAGCTATCTGAGTGTTTATGACAGCTGCACCAGCTGTTGGAGTCTTTATGACAGCTGCACCAGCTATCTGAGTGTTCATGACAGCTGCACCAGCTATCTG
Source organism: Procambarus virginalis (assembly GCA_020271785.1). Taxonomy (NCBI): domain Eukaryota; kingdom Metazoa; phylum Arthropoda; class Malacostraca; order Decapoda; family Cambaridae; genus Procambarus; species Procambarus virginalis. Next base: position 3,858,690 of record WNGS01163947.1, read on the forward strand.
AGTGTTCATGACAGCTGCACCAGCTATCTGAGTGTTTATGACAGCTGCACCAGCTGTTGGAGTCTTTATGACAGCTGCACCAGCTGTCTGAGTGTTCATGACAGCTGCACCAGCTATCTGAGTGTTTATGACAGCTGCACCAGCTGTTGGAGTCTTTATGACAGCTGCACCAGCTATCTGAGTGTTCATGACAGCTGCACCAGCTGTTGCAGTGCTTATAACAACTGCTCCAGCAGCTAGAGAGTTTTAAGATGACTGATCCAGCTTCTCTGGAGTGTCTGGCGTAGAATACCAAGCAGAGTAACCCACAGATCTCATTAATGTTAATGACCTAACCACAGGGGTGGAAACCTATATGTCGATGTTAGCAGATTGTGCGAAGGTTATGAGAAGAGTTGAGACAGATGAAGCTTATAAGGTAACTTAGACGGGTTGTAGAGTTGGTTCGAAAAGTGGCTATTAGAGTTCAACACTAGCAAGTACAATATGATGGAAATGGGAACAGGTGCCAGGAGATCAGAAGGAAGATGCACAATGAAGGGAATCTAATACCCTATAACGACTATTAAAAAGGACAAGGAAGTGGACATAACTGCAACATGAACCCCGGAGAGAAAACACATAAACAGGATAACATCAGCATCGTACTCTTCAATACAAAAATTCAGTATATTTAGGGACCGAAATAAGGAGGCATCTAGATCACTGCACATCACCTACGTGAGACCAGTCTTAGAGTATGCAGCCATCGTGGAGCCCCCTTCTTAAAAGAACTAGAAAACTATAAAAGGTTCAGAGGTTTGTGACGAGGCTTGTCTTGGAATTGTCAAGAATGAGTATAAGGACCGAAAGAATTAGATCTGATGTCAAAATAGTGGAGTGGGAATATAGATACATGATGAAGACTAAATTAATAGATAGATTAATTTATTAACACAGGAATTTCCTTAAGTACTTTCGTATTTAATAATACATAATCATAAAGATACTTCTGAAGATGCATTATTAAATACGAAAGTAATTAAGGAATTGCTGACTTAATCGTTGTTTCGTGGTCTGACACTGTCACCGTGTTCATCATGTGTTAATTTCTTCGGAATTTACACACACACACACACACACACACACACACACACACACACACACACACACACACACACACACACATACACACACACACACACACACCACACACACACACACACACACACACACTAGGAAGTGATGTGGTGGAGGCTGACTCCATACACAGTTTCAAATGTAGATATGATAGAGCCCAGTTGGCTCAGGAATCTGTACACCAGTTGATTGACAGTTGAGAGGCGGGGCTAAAGAGCCAAAGCTCAACCACCGCAAGCACAATTAGGTGAGTACACACACACACACACCACACACACACACTCACACACACTCACACACACACACACACACACACACACACACACACACACACACACACACACATATATATTATATATATTAATATATATATAATATATATATATATATAATTCAACGCGAAGGAATGTGTGAGAGGCTTTATGAAAGAATGTGGAGGTGTGGAGAGCGTGAGCAAGGGGACGGCCCTCGGAGGGTAACAAGCTGAAGAAACACGGCTTCATGAATGGCTGTGAGAGCTTTCCCAGGTTCCCCAACACCAGCGTCTTCGAGCAAAGCAGCCAGAGCGCCTCACAAGTATGTATACATTTTGCCGGAGGGGATGAAATTTTTTAGCTCGATGTCTCATTTTTGCAAATGGGTTGAAAGTTTGGTTTGGTGTTTCACGTCTTTTTTGCAGGACTGTTTAAATGTGCTCAGGATGTCCTTTGTTTTCATTAGATGTTATATTTTGGTAGGAGGGTTTAAATATTTGCTGATGAGCTTTAATTCGTGCAAGTAGGTTTATATTTTTGTTGAAAGACATCAATTATGGCAGGTTTATATTTTTATAGAAGGGGTTTAAGTTTGAGCGAATGAGAATGGCATCCTATTATTTTTTAAAGGTTTTTAGTTATATGTAAATGTAACCAGCGATTGTAATAGACAGTGAGGCTTGATAACAGACACTGAAAGGAGGAGCCTTTGCAATAGCCGTATGTAGTGACGCTCCGCGATATGCTTCATCCCTAGCTCATTCTATTGTCGTACGAATTTAGACAAAGTGCCGTCCCCCTCACACTAATGGCTCTCTCCTCGTCATCCAGGGCCTCTCGGCACTGGTTCCGTAGCCTATCCACCAGGAATGTACGCTCCTAACCAGCCTGTGGCACCTTCCCTTACCAGTTCTCAAACCCATTTCTCCCCTAGGCAGGGCAAACACCCTCCCAAACCTGTCCTAGAACCCTCTGTAATACGCCCTGAAAACCCAACCTCAGGCGCTTCAGGGCTCTCGCCCAACCCAATTGGAACCCCCCAAGCCATACCTCACCCAGACATCGGTCTTGCCCTGGTCTGTAGTCACACACTGGCTAGTTCTCACTTTTTGTTATCATTCCTCATTTTGCTTGACGTGAAGATGACCCTATCATCTTCACAGCATAACGGCAACCCGCGGGACAAACGTTGCAACAAGGAGTAATGATGCAGTATGGTAAACCTCTGCATTCCGTCACGTCTTTCTCTCTCTTAAGCTATCATCTATGAGGCCTTATATTGACGGGATACCCTTAGTAAATGTGCCGTTGCTCTAGCAAATGCGTTTAAGATAGCTCCTTTTGCGGTCACTTACGAGGCGACATTACAGGCGTAAGGATCTAAAAAGCACAAATCCTACAACGAAGAAGAGAGATATAAAACCAAGACCAAAGTGGTGGAGAAATTTCTGAGCGAGAACCTATGAAAGAGAAACTCTTCAGTATCAACAAGTTTTATTCCCCAGAATGGCGCAGAGGGACTTGTTCATCAAGTTCAATACGCCAATCCCCCTCTAGTGTCGCCGTGGAGAGGCACTTCTTGTGGAAAGACGTCCTCGGGCCCAAGTTATCAGGGCTCAGTGGCGACCATTTTGAAGTGCTAATCTTCTTCCTGGAAACTGAGGCATTTAGCATGTTATATTATTTATTTTTGTATAGAAATTTCTGTATTAATTGTATTATTGGAATTTAACTTTAATTTACTAAAATTAAATAATAATGTGATTACGGTGCCTCCATTGTATATTTCAAATAATTTTCACTATATTTAATGCTATAGGATGGACATTGTTTTG
>WNGS01163947.1:3866109-3887637 GCA_020271785.1 Procambarus virginalis
CCTTCCTTAGACAAGTATTCCAGACAAGTATTCTAATTGGGTTGCTCTCCAGAATAGTTCATGGCAGGGAGCACATTAAGATGCATATCAAGTGATTTATAATTTATATTATAGCGCAAGATTAATTCAGGAGATAATTAAGGAGTCGCAGTATCTCTTATAGGAGAAGACTTCACTAAAACGTATCGAAAGTTAACAAGCTTTGTTAATTAAACTTAAAACTAATACTTTGCGAGTTTCTTTACACTTGGTGGTCATGCAAATCGAATCAAAGCTGAGGGATATAGGTTAATCCCACTTGAACGATATATTTGCTCCCGAGAGAGTGAGCATCATTTAATACTGTAATGACTTCCCAATTAATCAATATAACTTCCTAATCCAAGCAGTAATTACAAGGGGCACAAGGAGCACATCAGGGGCCCGGGTTGTTCACGTGACATGCGCAATCATTCAATACACAGCGACGTCAATCGGACATAGAAGAAATAACTAAATATAAATCTGTGGTGTAACTACTTCTTCCCTCGTATCGTCAAGTGCGACACTTGACGATACGAATGAACTGGGAGGGACTAACGTAACTTCGACTTGACGTAACTTCGTCAGTTACGTCAAGTCGAGAGAGACGCGAGCCTCCAGTCGTGCGAATCACTCGTTCACCTATTGGTCTCTTGTCCTAATTCCCATCCGTTCACAAGCTTCACTGGACGAGTACTTCAGGATGATCCATTAATCATCTCGCGAGGGACAATGACCACTGAAGGATCAAAATAGAGTACTACACTTCGTACACCGGTTCGGTCACTCTCAACCAATCATTCGCTTCTGTAGTCATCTCAGGTGGCGTTGAGCTGTCAGAGTATCCTCGCAGCTCGCCTGGTCACGTAATAGTGATGTAAACATTCCTTATTATCTGGAAACTTTTCTTATTAAGACCACTCAATAGCTCGGTCGGTAAAGCTTCCGCCTCACACACGTGGGGTCCATGGTTCGAGTCTCCAAGAGCCCAGGTGAGTGGAATCTCATGATAATTGACAAAGATCTAACGGTTGAGGTTCGAACTTCGGCGATTCGTACATAATGCTATGGCGAAATTTGCGACACTCCGTATACCCGTAGCTTGTCTGAGGCATAGTACGGTATTATTCACTACAATCACGTTGTTCAACGTGATCATGACGTCGTACTCTTACGCTAAACAACTTTACGATCTGCCTCTTGAGTCTCTTAAGTGCTCTCTCTCTCTCAAGAAATCATTTTGCTTTCATTATTAAATAATATACTATAAAAAATGTGTATTTACATCAATTTACAAGGGAAAATACTACATTTATTTATAGTTTTTACAGTTCTCAGTAAACCACTTTGTCATATATTCACAGAGCATGAGACGTAAACCCCAAATGTTATACTTGATCCTGTCTCAAAAGAACTTCAATATTTTGTTAATATTTCAATATTTAATGATTGTCAAGCAATCATTAACACACGAATGTTCACCGGATTCAGTTTTAATTAAAGGGAGTGGCGAACGGATCGTCTAGCAATATTTTCACCGTTATATTTTGCCAGTGGTAAGTATTGAAACAATTTATGAAACTAAATAATTTGTTATAAATTGCCATTAAATGAAAAAAATATTTATTTCAACGGATCATACATTTTTTATTTGATTTAATATCCAAATATGCTATTGGGACGGCTAAAAGCGCTTTATTGTTATAAAAAGAAAAAATAGAGGACAATAACGAAATCCTCATAACAAAAAAATTTCATTTCATTTAATCTTCGCTTTGGCCTGCGTGCAGAGAAATTAAACTTAAACTTCGAGGAACAAATCCAATCCATTTTATTAGTCACAGCGCTCACTAATGTTGAGACGTCCTCGTGGTTCAGCCAACATATCCGTAAGAGAACTAAAGGCCCATTCAACCACGTATGCTGCTGCTGCTGCTGGAAAGGGCAAAAGCACCAGTTGAACTTCCGTAGCTAATTTGTTACATTCGCCAACAACTTGGGTGATCCAGCTGCATGAAGTGTAGTTTTGAAGCATGAATCAGTTACATTCCGGACCAGCCGGGCTGTGGTGGGTATGTGGGCCTGCGGGTCGCTCCAAGCAACAGCCTAGTGGACCAAACTCTCACAAGTCAAGCCTGGCCTCGGGCCGGGCTTGGGGAGTAGAAGAACTCCCAGAACCCCATCAACCAGGTATCAACCAGGTATACCTTCATCATTTTTGCGTATTCATTAGCTCGTCCGAATGCTCAGATTCCATTTTGGCCAGGCAGTTATTATTTTCCCAGTTACTGAGAAAGTTACAGAGAAAGTTGAAGAGAAAGTTAAACAGAAAGTTAAACAGAAGGCTGAGCAGTTCAAGAAAGAAAGTTCTTGTGAAGCAGATCAATGATTGCCGCTCAGGGCATCAAGGAGGATGAAGAGATGTTCTGAGATTATTTGTAGGACATTTTGTGATGAATCACAGTTACAGAGATGTGTGAAGTGATATATATATATATATATATTATTTATCAAGACCAATTTCTCAAGACCAGCTTCTTCAAAAACAAAACAAAAAATATAGTTTACTAATACAACCAAAATATTTAATACATTGAGCGAAAAGCTGAAGCTCAACCCTATCAGAACGGGCAGTTAAGACAGGTGAATATTCCTATTTTATAGGTTAATATACATGCTTATTATTATATATTATTATTATATATTATTATTAAACACAATGCCTTACTGCATACCATCAAAAACAGCATAATTAGACATGTAGCTACATTGAAAAGTGATACAATTAATATAAAATATTTTACTCTGCTGTAACATTAAAAGACAATTTAAAGTTATTTTTTTTACTCTAAAAAGACGACCGCAATTTATTTTCATTCTGCAAAAAATGGTAATTGAATTCTACAGTTTTCACCAGAAATTTCCAATTAAATTAATACCCGGAAAAATATGCAAAAAAAGTAGAATTAGCAAGAAAATGAATTCGCTGCTCTGATGCAAGCGAGGAATAATCCAGTACTCATGGACTCAGTTGCCAGGAGATGGACATTAATATGAAGCTGATGATCGTGTTACCTCGAGAGTGGCATTGGTGGCAGCGATGGGATTTGATTAGGATTCCTGGATCCAGACCTCACATTTCCCTATTATAAAATTCATTAGACGACAGATTTCACCATTGCTCGGGTGAGGGACATCTTCACTGCATACTGTCCGCATCCCTGAAACTATCTTCACTACTCACTATCTTCATCACTGTAATCATCTTCCCCTTTATACAATCTTCATCACTGTAACCATCTTGATTACAAAACCATTTCTACAATATACATTGCAATCATTTTCATTACACACTATCACTATATTGTCCATCCACTAGGACTAGTCGGTAGAGTGGGGGCCTCACTTTCTGAAGAGGTGGCGTTCGATCCCCGAGGGGTCCAAGTGATTGGGAATTGTTCTTTCCTACTTTCCCGCCCCTATCGGTGCTCCTGTTCTATCTTCATATCCCTTCAGAGTGCTATGTAGTCACACTGACTTAGCACACTGACTTATATATATATATATATATATATATATATATATATATATATATATATATATATATATATATATATATATATATATATATATATATATATATATATATATCCCAAATTTGTGGAAGGAGCTGGTCGGTGGGACACACTCGCCAATTCACACACCCGACCAACTTGTCCAAACGACGGTAAACAGGCCAAATGGGATAGCCCTATAGTGGAGAACATCGCCAAAGCATTGCTGGACGTAGCTTCTCAGAAGGACAGAGCGCGTCTCCTAGCTGTGCAAGCCCCCCATGCTGGGGACTTCCTGTTGGCAGTCCCTAATTCCGCCTTGGGCACCCGCCTGGATCATCGGGCCCTAAGTATTGGTGTTGCTCTGCGCCTTGCCGCCCCTATCTCCACCGAGCACCGGTGTATTTGCGGCCAGGCACGGGCAGACCAATACGGCAGCCATGGTCTCATCTGTCGTAAGACACAGGGAAAGATTGCCAGACACGAGGCAGTCAATGACATCATCAAGAGAAGTTTGGCTACAGCTGGGTGTCCAGCACAAAGGGAACCCCAGTTGTGCAGACCTGACAACAGCCAAAAACGCCCAGATGGAGTCACCCTGCAGCCATGGAGGGAAGGTAAACAGGTCGTATGGGATTACACCTGTGCATCTACATTGGCTGATACCTATTTACGTTACAGCTCAGCGGAGGGAGGTGGGGCAGCCACCTTCAGGGAGACCCAGAAAATCCACAAGTACAGAAACCTAGAACGTTGTTACAGGTTCGTGCCGATAGGCTCAGAGACTCTGGGCGCCTGGGGTAAATGTGCACTCAAGTTTTTAAAGGAGGTTGGTGAGGAACTCATTGGGAAAACTAGAGACCCACGAGCAGCCAGTTTCCTATTCCAGCGCCTCAGTGTCGCAGTGCAGAGGGGAAATGCGTGCTGTATCCTGGGTACGCACCCAACCTCCGAGGAGCTGGACGAGGTCTTCGAACGCTGATTGTTTAATTGTTATATATTTGTGTGTGTGTGTGTGTGTGTTCTCTGTAAACTGTAGCATTGCAATAAAATAAAACAAAACATACAAAAAAATAATAGGGGTGGTAGGAGAAGAAAAGAATTAAGTATTCAGTGAGAATCCACAAGATCTTCTCTGAATGCTCTTTGTTTTCTTCTTCGAGGATGTGGGTCCCTGCAATTGCACCAGAGGTGGTACCCCTAATATATATATATATATATATATATATATATATATATATATATATATATATATATATATATATATATATATATATATATATATATATATATATATTTATATAATTTATCCAGAAATATTCATCACAAGAATTACACTCATTCTATGTAAAGGAAAATGTTACACAATACATTGTAGATTATAATTTGTATACTAAAACACATTGCAATTATGGCTCCGATATGAGCTTTCTGACATCACGTTAGTCGATAATTTTCAACAGCGCAATTCCACGTGCAAATCGGAATTTATACCAAATTTTTTTTTCCTTTCTATATTTCATATTCATGAAGTCTCAGAACAGATGAGCTCAATGGTTGTGAGGGGAAAAAATGGATGTGAAAGGGAAAGTCTTATTTACCATTATAGTTGTAAATCTATGCTTTTTTGGTTGTTTTTTATTGTGAGACATTTAATGGTAAAACTGATGCTGTATCAATGAGCTGTCCCGTAATGGAAAAACTGATGCAGTATCACTAACCCTTAATGATAATACTTATCTCCCTTTAACAATCTCGGTGTAAAATAATGTTTTCAAGGCTGCCATTCGTAACGCTGCTAAAAGCCGAAATGAATAATAAGCTTCATGTCAAAGCTTCAACAAGAATCTGAAGCGGAACATTCAGCAATAACTAAAATATTCGGAAATGACAATGCCGAGGCAAAAATGATTCAATTTACAAAAGGATATTTGATGGCAGTGCTAGAACAACAGAGCATTAGTTCCTAGCGAGATTGTGATCTCGCAACTCATGATCTTCAGTATCATGAGTTGTGAGGATTGAGATCCTCACAATTCATGCACTTTCCAATTACTTCGTTATCATTTTTTACTACTTCGTTTGTTATATTTCTACCTATTCGTTAGCCACCGTATTTAAACATGTTTAGTGTTTTCACACAGAGGAAAAGGCGATAATATAATTACATAATATGTGTAGAAAGAGAGAGAGAGAGAGAGAGATGAGGGATGAGATTGGAATGAGAGAGAGACAGACAGAACAAAAACTAGTAAAAGTATACGAACGAAAGGAGTGTTACGAAATTTAACTAATTCAAGAGAGTGAGGGAGACAAGAACCATTTATCCTGGGCCGACAATGAGAAACGGCAGTAGGAGAGAACGAGGTGTTTAGTGCTGTGTAACGCCACTTGGAGAAAATGAAATAGAACTTAAGAAATAGGAAAGAAATAGTTCTTATCAGGAGGAGGCGCAATGCGTGTATAGCTATATACCACATGGAAGGGATATAACAATAAGGAGCTGGAATATAAGGAAAAGGTGAAGAAATGTGGCCCAACCACATAGAATATTGTGGGATCGAACTTCGACCCAGCAAAAAGGGAGCGCGTTCCTAACTATCAATCCAAGTAATTATCTAAAGAAGCGGGCTAACCGGGAAGACTATATAGCTCAATCAGTAGTTGGATCTAAGAAATAGTGAACCTGTTGGCCCATTATAGGCGGACCACATCTAAATCCATCCTCGTTAGTTATCTTCTCTCGCCTATATCCCTATATTATATATCTATATCTATATATATATCTATATATCTATATATTCTGGTAAACTTTGTCGTAGCTCAGTCGATTAAGGCAGCGTCTGGGATGCTCTCGGACGTAGGTTCGAATCCTCGTCACGGCCCTTGTGGATTTGTTTCATCAATGTTAGCAAGCATCCCAGACCAGTAATGCACTCTCTCTATACAGGTACCACTCCTTATCCCTTCAAAAGCGATACATGTCAATCTCCCAGCCGCTATTGGATGATTAGACATCGATCCACAACTGACAAGCCCACCCAGGACTCACCCAACAGTAATTGGGAGATTTAGTTGTAAAACTATTAGTGGATCGTATTCCCTTTTACCCAGTAAAATATGGCTTAATATAAGCTGTGGAAAGGGGGCAGTTTAAAGCCTGTTCCTGTAACCCTCAAGGAAAAAAAAAGGATTGGAAGGCTTCCATATGGTAGGGTTGCCTGCTGCGGGAAATGGCGTTGCGTGAGAGATGGGATGGGGGTAATTCTTTATCAATACCTAGTCCATTTACCGCCAAGTGCAACACATCCCGCAAGAATTACACCCATCTGCCCAAGCGCTTGGTGATTTTTAACAAGGGGGAAGTTGGTTTTATATAAAAAAAGGGAGATTTATATGTTGCTCTATCGTGTGAGAAATTTTATTTTGATTATCTTTCAAACTTTTTGTATCTGAATTTCTTTTTTTATATTTTGTTTGTCTGTCTTTACGAGGATGAAGGCAAGAAATTTGCGGCTAGTCTCGGCTAAATTTTCACAGTAAATGCTGTTGGGTATATGCCGAATATGAGCTGGTCGGCGTTAGAATCATTGAAAAGAGTGCCACATAACACGGTGCCAAAGTGACCTCCACGACTAATCTCATTATAGCATTCTGATCATGTCAAAATTAGATACTTAATACATACTCTTTGAGCCTGAATTAGCCATGTTTTCCCCTCGTTGTCTTTTGGATTGCGAGATAATGTCTTCATGTTTATGATACTATATGTGAAGTCTTCTTATGCTGAACTTACAATATCTTGACTATATATCATTAATTGTCGTTAGGTATGATTGTAATCAAAGAATTACATCACAACTCTGCTAGTCTTTTGAGACGTACAACTTGACTGGATTTGGTAGGGAAGGTTGTGATGACGATAGTTGTAGATTGGGTACCCGGTGGTGTCCGGGTAGTGAAAAGGCTTACAGTGACGAAGACAGTATGCAGTGAGGATTGGTACAGCGAAAAAGATATGTGTAATGAGAATGTTGCAACTAAAATATAAAAAATCTTGGGACTACAATATAACCTAGCTTGGATAATTATATGACACAGCTGTAACTACCATATAACCCAAGCAAAGATAGCCATATATAACACAGCTGGAACTACCATATATTATTCATTTGACTCTTTATAACCTAACATCGCAACCCTGAGCACCTAAGTGTGACCACACCTGACAGTGTATATCTTCTCTTTGTATGGGTTATCTTGAGATGATTTCGGGGCTTTGGTGTCCCCGCGGCCCGGTCCTCGACCAAGCCTCCACCCTTAGGAAGCAGCCCGTGACAGCTGACTAACACCCAGGTACCTATTTTACTGCTAGGTAACAGGGGCATAGGGTGAAAGAAACTCTGCCCATTGTTTCTCGCCGGCGCCCGGGATCGAACCCGGGACCACAGGATCACAAGTCCAGCTTGCTGTCTGCTCGACCGACCGGCTCCCTTTTCCTAAGTTTCTAAGTGCCTAAGTGCCTAAGTTACCTAAGTTTCTAAGTGCCTAAGTTTCTACACCCAAAATCACTTGAATACGTCCTCGCCTTCTGGTTCAATGCTGGAACAAAATCACACACACACACACATACTGGGAAACAAAAATTGCTAACTTGAAAGAAAGCACCACGAAAATTATCAAACCGAAAAATGTCCAGAGACGAAAAAAGGCAAATAACTGAAATTAAATAGGAATCAGAGCGAAATTTTATTAGTTACATTAACATTGAGACGCCTCGCTTAACCGTATAATTAAGACAAAAAATTAAATAGTAACTACAAGTAAATAAATATATACGATTCAACCACACACTGACCACTTAAAACCCTTCAGGAGCCGCGTTAGGATAAGACTGTGGTTGAAGGTGCTCTCTTTAAACTCTTCACTCTGTCTCCAGTTATAAACGACAGAGCATGTAAGACTGTCCAAGAAATCTAACTTAAATCGCGATTTACAGCTCTCACGGAACACGTCAACATAACGAAACATTCTAGACGGAAGAACCTGATCTTCTTGTAGCAAACCTCAAGCAGAAACCTCCAGGGAAGGAGAGAATAATTTATAATATGATCATATATTGATCGGCACTGCAACGATGAGCAACATTCAAGGGGAAGAGGTCGCTTTTCACTGCACATTGGCGCTTTCCCCCTGATTACTCCCTTCCTCCCCTACAAGTTGAGTTGTACATTTTCTCCTGGAAATATATAGAGTATACACTCTCACTTCATAAGTGAGAATGTCTGCATGCCATTCTGTCTGTCCAAAGTTGTAGGCCAGAGGATTGGGGCTAGCCTCACCAAAATTTGTAGGGGAAATGGTGTGTGGTACGGGACGAACATAGGAAGTTAGAGTAGGCCTATGTTAAATGCTTTGAGACATATAGCGTGTAACCCAAAATCCCCGAACGATTCTCATGTTGTTTGAAAGGAACCCGTGATGAAATTGGGACCGTAATGTCCGTAGAGTGTAACGTTACTTCTGCCATTTAATGCAGATGTACCTAAGGAATTAATAAAAAAAAAAATACCTACGACTTTTCATAACTTAGCTGATAAGGATTAACTGAAATCATTTGGGTTACAGTAATGAAGACAGATAGCAGGGAAAATGGTGACAGCTCTCTCACTGTCAGTCTTCTGTCTGTCTCTATCTCCCTCTCACTTGTTCTCGTTTTGAATGTCTTTCTTTCAATACATATACATATACATACATATACATATATACTGTATACATATATACTATATAAGGGGTACCACCTCTGGTTGTTTGTAGGGACCCTCAAGCCTTGAAGAAGAAGATATGCAGCACCCGTGAGAGCCTTGTCGGATTCCCACGTGCGCTGGTACATATTGTCTTTTCCTACCACCCCCCCTATAAATATATATATATATATATATATATATATATATATATATATATATATATATATATATATATATATATATATATATATATATATATATGTCGTACCTAGTAGCCAGAACGCACTCTCAGCCTACTATACAAGGCCCGATTTGCCTCATAGGCCAAAGTTTCATGAATTAATTGTTTTCGACTACCTAACCTACCTAACCTAACCTAACCTAACTTTTTCGGCTACCTAACCTAACCTAACCTATAAAGATAGGTTAGGTTAGGTTAGGTAGGGTTGTTAGGTTCGGTCATATATCTACATTAATTTTAACTCCAATAAAAAAAATTGACCTCATACATAATGAAATGGGTAGCTTTATCATTTCATAAGAAAAAAATTGAGAAAATATATTATTCAGGAAAACTTGGCTTATTAGGCAAATCGGGCTTTGCATAGTAGGCCAAAAGTGAGTTCTGGCTACTAGGTACGACATATATATATATATATATATATATATATATATATATATATATATATATATATATATAGAGAGAGAGAGAGAGAGAGAGAGAGAGAGAGACACTGGCTTACATGCTAACCACGCATGTAAGTCAGAGAGGTCACGAGCTGCAATGTTCATCGATTGTTTGCGAAGCTTAGATTCCAATATGTTTTCCCGAACATTTTATGTTTGCTTCAGGGTCTTGAAAAGTGTCTTATAATTAATGATCTGTCGAGTATCTCTTGTTCACCTCGCTAACGAGAGCAAGCGGTTCATAAAGATTTACCAAGAGACCTTCAAGAACGTCTCTCAAGGTGTTTTGTGGGAAAATACTTTATCATTTCCTCTGGGCATAAAGAGTAAAGTTTAATACAAACTGTATTTCAAGCCTGTGTGTGTGTGTGTGTGTGTGTGTGTGTGTGTGTGTGTGTGTGTGTGTGTGTGTGTGTGTGTGTGTGTGTGTGTGCATCAAATGTAACTAAAAAAAAACAGTGAAAATACATTTTGACAGTTCAAGCTGATAATTTGTCATGTTAATGGTAGCTGGTGATGGAAAAGCTGTCAGGGAAAATATTAGCTGTTGCCTAGTGTTGGCAGGAACCGCTAGGCACAACAGTGGATGTTTAGCGTTGGCGGGATCACGTGGAACAACAGTGGGGGTCTAGTGCAGGCAAAGTCACGTGGAACAACAGTGGTTGCCTGAGGGTGGCAGACCTATACCTGCACCACACTGGGTGCTTGGTGAGGGCAAGGTCACTTGGAACAGCAGTGTCTAGTATCAGAACTAAAACAGTGAAATAATGTGGTTGGGAAAGCCTCATCCCAATACTAGTGTTAGAAAAAGTTTTCAAACACTTGTGTTAGAAGTGACATCACAGTGACACTTTCTCTCACACAAACCTATATACAAACACACATACAAACACATTCAGAACTTTGCATACTACATATGAGAGACAAGTTCTTGAATGTGCAGCTCCAGCGTGGATGAAGTTTGAGAAGGTTCAAAGGTATGCCACCACACTAGTTCCAGAACAAAGAGGTATGAGTTACGAGGAAAGGCTGCGTGAATTAAATCTCACGTCGCTGGAAGACAGAAGACTTCGGAGAGACATGATTACACATACACAATTCTCAGGGGGATTGATAGGGTAGATAAAGATAAATTGTTTAACATCTGTGGTACTCACACAAGGGGACACAGATGGAAACGGAGTTCCCAAATGAGCCTCAGAGACATAAGAAATCATTTTTTATTGTCAGAATTGTTAATAACTGGAACGCGCACAGTTTCAAATGTAGATTTGATTGAGCCCAATAGGCTCAGGAATCTGTACAGCCGTTGACTGACAGTTGAGCGGCGGGACCAAAGAGCCTAAGCACAATAAGGTAGTAAAACACACACACACACACACACACACACACACACACACACACACACACACACACACACACACATACACACACACACACACACACACACACACACACACACACACACACACACACACACAAACAGCGGGACCAAAGAGCCAGAGCTCACCCCCGTAAGCACAACTAGGTGAGTACACACACACACACATACACACATAATCACCAAAATGGTAGTTATCCAAGAAAATTCAGGACAAATGAACACAATATTCGTATATACCAACCTGCTCTTACACAGTGGTCCATGGCACATTTTCTCACCACAGTTTCAGATCTCTGAAAGGAACAAAAAACGAAGTTGCTTCGATGTTTTTCAAGGAAATTTCCCAGCTAAATTCACCACTGAAAAAAGAATTCAACACCAATGGACAAAAGAGAGAGAGAGTGAGGTGGAAATGCAGCAATGGAAGAAAATATGTTTTTTGGAGAAAATATTATGGATGCAGCTCCGATGGGTCTGAACGAGTAAGGATCGTCTAACGCTCAAGCGGTGAGGGTCCTCTCACACTCAAGCGCTGAGTGACCCTCAGAGGAAGATCATAATTTCCCTTAACCCTTATTGAGAACACGTCTGTGGGGGGTGGGGGAGGGAGGGGGTGGGGGAGGGGGGGGGAGGGCGTATCTGTTCAGTGTTTCATACCGTGCAAGAATTGTCTCCTCGTGAGACGGTGCTGCCACAAGGGGTCACTGGATCGATGTTGCAACAAAGAGCTAGATGAGAATATTGCAGCAGCTGTCTAGAAGAAGCTGGTGCAGCAGCTGGGTACAGGGAAATATTGCAACAGCTGGCCTTAAACCCACCAGCCTTTGGGGAGGTAATTAAGGCACCACTCCCCCCCTCACAACACCTTACTGACCAACCAGCAAGTATACTCAAGTCCCAAACATACTTCAGGGATTAAGGAAACTCTTAGTGTATATGTGTATATACACCAAGGAGCATGGTGATATTTCTATATGTATCTATGACAGTTCTTTTGCCAATTCATATAGAGATTAGTACTATTTTATAAATACTATTTAGTCATATTAGTGCTATATTAGACTCTTCTCGTAGTACCATGTTAGTGGTATATTAGAGTGCTAGCTGTGTTATAGTTTAACATTTAGATAGATCTGTGTTATAGCTATCTAGACGTTATTGTATTTTTACGCTTCATTTTACTGCGTCTCTCCCAATGTGTCTCCTTCAACATAATAAAATTGAATTTTGTTGAAATATATCAAGTTTTATATATATATATATATATATATATATATATATATATATATATATATATATATATATATATATATATATTTCTATCAGAAAGCCAGTTTCATGTCTTTTTGATGAGTTTCTGAGCTCGATGGAATATGTCAATGATGATGTTGTGGAGGATGGATGCTGAAAGGCGGAGAGTTGATCATGACGCAAACGGAGTGCCGATCATGACGCAAGTGGAAAGCTGATCATGACGCAAGCGGAGTGCTGATCATGGCGCATGAGTGATGCTGCATCTTCCCTTACCAGACGGATGGAGAGGTGTGGCGAGATGTCCGCTGCTTTCACGAGAACCGGAGATTGGGTCAGTGGCCTCCGACACCTCCTTCCTTAGGGTACTGTGGGTCGATGAGATGGTTTCCGGAGCCCCTTACTGGTTGGGCGCCGCCCGGATTAAGGGATTCGAACCCCAGATCCAAACAGCCTCTCATACGTTTTGCAGCAACAGGAACAAAGGAGCACACGTATATACAGAGTTCGTATATACGCGAGCCCGTACCACATATGCGCACATGTGCGCAAGCACACAGATAAGGCATAAGATAGCAAGGAAATTTATTTATAAATCATAAGAAATTTAGCCTAAGAATTCTATGCCAATGCTTTAAATTATTTAGATGTAGATGTTATAGAAATCAAATGGAACTGGGACTATTTTATTTGATGAGCAACAGCTAAGAAGTCAGAGCCCAAGAGCTAAGGTTTAATTCCAGAGGTGTAATTACAAGAGTAAAAGTAATTAAGCAAGTATTCGCATACAGATATATAGTCTACGGATGCATGTTTAAGGTTAACTTCCACTATGTCACCACAAGCCGGAACAAGGGTTATTCTGGGCTTTGTGGACCCCCTCCCCGCTCCTGTGCCAGGTAAGTTACGGGCTCACCATAGCCCGTGCTACTTGGAACTTGTTCCGAGTAGCTGAATCTATAACAACAGGACCCCCTCATATGAGAGACGCCAGGTTCATACCTCGTCAAACACAACACAAGGTTTATATGTGTGGCTTTTGAATAATGCCAGAACTCAGAGGCGTGAGTTACGATAGGAACAATGACAGGAACATGATCGCTCGTCACTTGGAAAGAAATTATCACGACTTACAAAATACTCAAGGGAATTTACAGGATATACAATAACCTGCACGTTGGCATGGCAGGGACATGAACTATCGTACACAGGCGAAAAATAGTTATAGTGATTTTAGAAAAAATTATATGTTATTGCAGAAAAATCTTGAATGTACTTGGAAAAGTCGCATGAATGGAGGCAGGATACATATTCAGACTCACATATGTAGCTATGAAGAAACTTTGATTGATTGATGAAGATTAACCCACCCAAGAGGTGACACAGGCATGAATAGCCCGTAAGAACAAAACTCAAAGTGGTCTGGAAATTGTACAGCAAACGGCCATGTCATGTGAGGCGCTGCCCAAAAGCAGAAGCACAACCTGCATAAGTATGCCTGGGTGAGTGTCAGCTTGTTGCTGCAACAAGCAATATTCATGCATGGGTTCGTGAGATCTGATTCTCTCGACCAATCAACAGTTAGGTGACTCAAGGTATTTGCAGATTGAACATGTTGTAGTACAGATGGCTTCGTCTTCGACTCACAATCAGGGGTCCCGGATTCGATTCGGGGAGAGACAGAAATATGGTGGGATGTATATTTCCTTTCACTTACTGTCTCTGTTTACCTAGCAGTAAATATGTACCCGGGAATTAGGAGATTGTTGTGGCATTGTATCATGGGGAGGGTCAATAATTCGACCGTGGGAAGACCTTGATACCAGGTATATATATATATATATATATATATATATATATATCATGTCACTGTGAGTCACTTCTGGGGTGTGAGTTTTCAGTTGTATCTAGTCCTGGGGACCATTCAGGCTTGTTTGCATATATATATATATATATATATATATATATATATATATATATATATATATATATATATATATATATATATATATCCGATATGCCCGATTTACGTAATATGCAGAGTGATTTTTATTATTTTCAAAAAAACATTTCCAATGAGTTTATTTGAAATATAATATATTATACTAAGAACATGAATCACTGTCAGCTATGTTAGTTTAGGTTAGGTTACGTTAGGTTAGGATAGGAGCAGATTTCTTCAGTCTGCTCCACCGAGCAGACTAAATAAGTCGCTTGGTCAAACCATTTCTGTAAGACTACGGATTGTTGAAGTTGTCCCAGTAGAGGCAGTCTGGAACCAGGAACTGTCATAGTTCTACCAGTAGCGATCTTGATTACAACAGTCACCAGTGGAGTTAGATATTCCTATTTCATACACTGTGAGACAAGTCAGGTTTACATATTCAGTGGATGCATCTCGAGGGATCACTGCTGTTCTTCCCGAGAGGCTAGGTATATATATATATATATATATATATATATATATATATATATATATATATATATATATATATATATATATATATATATATATATATATATATATATATATATATATATATATATATATATATATATATATATATATATATATATATATATATATATGCAATTGACGATCACTAAACACTGACCATTTGTATGCGGAAAAACCACAAAGAAATGGAGAAGAAAGATGAACGTTTCGACTCGTGAAAGCCAGTCTGATGTTGACAACGGCTTTCACGAGTCGAAACGTTCATCTCTCTTCTCCACTTCTTTGTGGTTTTTCCGCATATATATATATATATATATATATATATATATATATATATATATATATATATATATATATATATATATATATACAATATGTATAAAATATCAGCAAACGCACAACGTATCTCCAATGTTTCTACGATGCATAAATAACATTGGGGATTACGTTGTGTGTTTATATTCAGATATTCTGACAGTCTACAGAGATCTTATTCAAGAGGGTCAGTTGAAATCAGTGCATCCGGACGACAGGCAAATACCACATCATTCCAATAACTGACCGGACCTTTAACTCAGCACACGGAGGACCAGATACCTTGAACATATTGAGTTCAGACGCTAGATTCATCATCTCTGGTCAACAATCATCAACCATGATGTATCATCATCAACAAAGATGATGATTCTAGCGTCTGGGCAACAATCAACAAGGAGTGGAACGGATCGGGAGAGACATGCAAACCATCTGAATGAGTCGTAGTTGCGTACGAAATCTCTTGAGGATCATGATGGTGAAAATTAGGTTGAGTCAGAGAGCGTAGCCATAAATGTTAACTAGTGACATGCGAGAGTGGAGCGCAAGAGAGCGCAAGGATGTATCATAATTATGGGTTGAGCTTCACCTAAACATCTCCAATTGAGCGACATCTAAATATCCCCCTCCAAAGCGTCACTTAAACATCCCTCTTAAGTGTTGCCTAAATATCCCTTCTAGACCATCATCTAGAAGGGATATTTCAAGAAGAAGGGAGGAAGACTTATCCCATGAAGGGATAAGTCCCCTCAAGACGGGGACTTATCCCCGTCTTGAGCATCACCTAAACATTCACTGGTGCCATGTTTAGGGTGCCACCTAAACATACGGTCGATTTACCTTAACATATACTCATGAGTGTCACTTAAACATTCCCTTGATTTACCTTAGCATATTAAAATGTCAACAAAACGTCCACTCTCGTAACTGCTCCACAGATGAGGATCAGCAAACAACTGAAATCAACTGATCTTACTGAAATCATTCAGTAAGAAATAAATTATTTCCAACATATTGAACCCCAAACCGGAGACGCCTCTTTATCTGTCCTGGAACCATTTCATTCCAGAACTTCCCACAGGCACACAAGACCCAAACAACAATTTCCTTCCAGTGTTCTAACTCGCATTTCTTTTACATCACCTGCAATAAAGAATTTTACATGCAACAATAAATTGCTTTGCTTATTGTTTATGCAAATTGCACATAGCTGCTGTTTCTAACTACCCCAGAAGTTTGGCATAGATTACCCACTCACAAGTTTTTCTCACACACGCTAATGAGAAAGATAATCTCCCACTAACAACCTTTCCAGTAAAATGATTGAAGCAGGAAATGGGTTCTTAATTTTGTTTTAAGAGGTGGATATTCTCGCGCGAAAACTCGTAAGAAAACTGCCACGAGAACTTTTAGAACTGCCGTGAAAACTTGAAAAATTCCCGTAAGAATTGTAATTGACAACTCATAAATGCGAAGCTGGAACTCGCAAACCCACCGCGATAACTCATCAAGATGGCGACGAAACTCATAGAAATACCAGAACACAAATATATATACAAAGAGATTTTACAGTAAATTCTCTAAACCTTTAAGGCAAGTGTTTTGGAAAAGTGTAAACGACTTCATAACGTTCCCAAATAACTCATGGAGCGAGTTCATGATATTAGACGCGTCAATTGCTTGAGTCTTTATGACAGCTGCACCAGCTGTTGCGGTGTTCATGGCAGCTGCATCAACTGTTGCAGTGTTCATGACAGCTGCACCAGCTATCTGAGTGTTCATGACAGCTGCACCAGCTATCTGAGTGTTTATGACAGCTGCACCAGCTATCTGAGTGTTCATGACAGCTGCACCAGCTGTCTGAGTGTTTCTGACAGCTGCACCAGCTATCTGAGTGTTCATGACAGCTGCACCAGCTATCTGAGTGTTTATGACAGCTGCACCCGCTATCTGAGTGTTCATGACAGCTGCACCAGCTGTCTGAGTGTTTCTGACAGCTGCACCAGCTATCTGAGTGTTCATGACAGCTGCCCCAGCTATCTGAGTGCTCATGACAGCTGCACCAGCTGTTGCAGTGTTCATTACAGCTGCACCAGCTATCTGAGTGTTCATGACAGCTGCACCAGCTATCTGAGTGTTCATGACAGCTGCACCAGCTATCTGAGTGTTCATGACAGCTGCACCAGCTATCTGAGTGTTCATGACAGCTGCACCAGCTGTTGCAGTGCTTATAACAACTGCTCCAGCAGCTAGAGAGTTTAAGATGACTGATCCAGCTTCTCTGGAGTGTCTGGCGTAGAATACCAAGCGGAGTAACCCACAGTTCTCATTAATGTTAATGACCTAACCACAGGGGTGGAATCCTATATGTCGATGTTAGCAGATTGTGCGAAGGTTATGAGAAGAGTTAAGACAGATGAAGCTTATAAGGTAACTTAGACGGGTTGTAGAGTTGGTTCGAAAAGTGGCTATTAGAGTTCAACACTAGCAAGTACAATATGATGGAAATGGGAACAGGTGCCAGGAGATCAGAAGGAAGATACACAATGAAGGGAATCTAATACCCTATAACGACTATTAAAAAGGACAAGGAAGTGGACATAACTGCAACATGAACCCCGGAGAGAAAAACACATAAACAGGATAACATCAGCATCGTACTCTTCAATACAAAATTCAGTATATTTAGGGATCGAAATAAGGAGGCATCTAGATCACTGCACATCACCTACGTGAGACCAGTCTTAGAGTATGCAGCCCATCGTGGAGCCCCCTTCTTAAAAGAACTAGAAAAACTATAAAAGGTTCAGAGGTTTGTGACGAGGCTTGTCTTGGAATGCCAAGAATGAGTATAAGGACCGAAAGAATTAGATCTGATGTCAAAATAGTGGAGTGGGAATATAGATACATTGATGAAGACTAAATTATAGATAGATAAATTTATTAACACAGGAATTTCCTTAAGTACTTTCGTATTTAATAATACATAATCATAAAGATACTTCTGAAGATGTATTATTAAATACGAAAGTAATTAAGGAAATTGCTGACTTAATCGTTGTTTCGTAGTCTGACACTGTCACCGTGTTCATCATGTGTTAATCTTCCGGAATTTAACACACACACACACACACACACACACACACACCCACCAACACACACACACACACACAGTTGGTTTCGGTTCTCAGGGGAATTGACAGGGCGGACAAAGACAAACTCTTCACCACGGGTGGGACACGAACAAGGGGACACAGGTGGAAACTTAGTACCCAGATGAGCCACAGAGACGTTAGAAAGAATTTTTCAGTGTCAGAGTAGTTAATAAATGGAATGCATTAGGCAGTGATGTGGTGGAGGCTGACTCCATACACAGTTTCAAGTGTAGATATGATAGAGCCCAGTAGGCTCAGGAATCTGTACACCTGTGATTGACAGTTGAGAGGCGGGACCAAAGAGCCAAAGCTCAACCCCCGCAAGCACAATTAGGTGAGTACAATTAGGTGAGTACAACACACACACACATACACACACACCACACACACCACACACACACACACAACCCACACACACATACACCACACACACACACACACACACACACACACACACACAACACACACAACACACACGCACTAGGAAGTGATGTGGTGGAGGCTGACTCCATACACAGTTTCAAATGTAGATATGATAGAGCCCAGTAGGCTCAGGAATCTGTACACCAGTTGATTGACAGTTGAGAGGCGGGGCTAAAGAGCCAAAGCTCAACCACCGCAAGCACAATTAGGTGAGTACACACACACACACCACACACACACACTCACACAACTCACACACACAACACACACACACACCACATATATATATATATATATATATATATATATATATATATATATATATATATATATATATATATATATATATAATTCAACGCGAAGGAATGTGTGAGAGGCTTTATGAAAGAATGTGGAGGTGTGGGAGAGCGTGAGCAAGGGGACGGCCCTCGGAGGGTAACAAGCTGAAGAAACACGGCTTCATGAATGGCTGTGAGAGCTTTCCCAGG
Organism: Procambarus virginalis; assembly: GCA_020271785.1. Lineage (NCBI taxonomy): Eukaryota > Metazoa > Arthropoda > Malacostraca > Decapoda > Cambaridae > Procambarus > Procambarus virginalis. Next base: position 3,885,593 of record WNGS01163947.1, read on the forward strand.
TTCCCCAACACCAGCGTCTTCGAGCAAAGCAGCCAAAGCGCCTCACAAGTATGTATACATTTTGCCGGAGGGGATGAAATTTTTTAGCTCGATGTCTCATTTTTGCAAATGGGTTGAAAGTTTGGTTTGGTGTTTCACGTCTTTTTTGCAGGACTGTTTAAATGTGCTCAGGATGTTCCTTGTTTTCATTAGATGTTATATTTGGTAGGAGGGTTTAAATATTTGCCGAAGAGCTTTAATTCGTGCAGGTAGGTTTAAATTTTGTTGAAAGACATCAATTATGGCAGGTTATATTTTTATAGAAGGGGTTTAAGTTTGAGCGAATGAGAATGGCATCCTATTATTTTTAAAGGTTTTAGTAATATGTAAATGTAACCAGCGATTGTAAATAGACAGTGAGGCTTGATAACAGACACTGAAAGGAGGAGCCTTTGCAATAGCCGTATGTAGTGACGCTCCGCGATATGCTTCATCCCTAGCTCATTCTATTGTCGTACGAATTTAGACAAAGTGCCGTCCCCACTCACACTAATGGCTCTCTCCTCGTCCCAGGGCCTCTCGGCACTGGTTCCGTAGCCTATCCACCAGGAATGTACGCTCCTAACAGCTGGCACACTTCCCTTACCAGTTCTCAAACCCATTTCTCCCCTAGGCAGGGCAAACACCCTCCCAAACCTGTCCTAGAACCCTCTGTAATACGCCCTGAAAACCCAACCTCCAGGCGCTTCAGGGCTCTCGCCCAACCCAATTGGAACCCCCCCCCAAGCCATACCTCACCCAGACATGGGTCTTGCCCTGGTCTGTAGTCACACACTGGCTTAGTTCTCACTTTTTGTTATCATTCCTCATTTTGCTTGACGTGAAGATGACCCTATCATCTTCACAGCATAACGGCAACCCGCGGGACAAACGTTGCAACAAGGAGTAATGATGCAGTATGGTAAACCTCTGCATTCCGTCACGTCTTTCTCTCTCTCGTCAATATGCCTTCCTTTACACAGTGCCTCTCCCTCCATCCCTCCACCCAGTGACCCTTCCTCCATCCTCCACCCAGTGACCCTTCCTCCATCCCTCCCCCAGTGCCCCTTCCTCCACCCCTCCACCCAGTGCCCCTCCCTCCACAACAGATCACAGAGCCGACACCAAACCTGCTGACCAAGATGGCTGACGCCCGCCGCTATCATCATCATCTCCGCTAACATGGTCACCATTATCCTAAATTCTCACAGGACGCAATACCAGTTTTTCTTTTGTCTCTTCTTTACATTCTTCTTATATGTGGATCTCTTCAGCTTTGTCTCTCTTCAGCTCTTTTTTTGCGTCTGTTTAGCCTTTCTTTGTATGTTTTTAAGTCTCCTTTGCGTCTCCTCAGTCGTTCTCCGTTCCTTCTATCTTAAAATAGAAACAAAATCAAATGACGAAATCGAAAGAGTTCAGCAGGGCAGTCGGTTCCCAACTAAAGTGCCCTGGGTTCGACTCCTGCTGCAGGATGAAGACATTTTAAGCATTTTTTTAATGTCTAATGTCTCTGATCCTAGTATATAGGTGCATGGGAGTTAGTCGATTGTTGTGGGTAGCATCATGGGAACGGTTGGTCGTTGACCTATGGATGACCTCGATGACCTTAACAGGTCTGCTGTACTCGGCAGTGTTTTCACAATAAACTAATTTCCATGTGTGTGTGGAAATGATTGATTGTTTTTATAAATGTCTGCTTATGCTCATCATAAATGAATTTGTAATGTATGTAATGGTGTCATATTGTATTGTAAAGCTGTATGTAGTTTATTTATGTCAGTAGCATTATCTTCTTGGTTATCATACTCTCTCCTCTCTCTCTCTCTCTCTCTCTCTCTCTCGGCTTCGAACAACAGACTTCAAACATTCATAGTGGACAGATAGATCGGAGGTTGTGACAGATTATTAAGATATAATTGCCATCTCCAGATTTTAACATAAAACTCAGTACTGAAATTGAAAGACTGCATTTACTGTACGATGACAATGCTCAGATCCTCTGATACTTAGTAGGCACGAGGTGAGAG
>WNGS01163947.1:3908809-3924076 GCA_020271785.1 Procambarus virginalis
GGCTTGCGCGTTCATGCAGCTTTCTCACATAATATTATAATATATATAGTATATATATATTATATATATTGTTATTAAATATGACCGAAAAAGTAAGATTAATAATTCTAACACGAATTTTCTCAATTTTCCTTATGTTTGTTTTTACTTATGACGGTAAATGAAAAATCAATTCTCCAAAATTCATTCTTTATTTCTTAGTCTGACGCGACACTTGAGCGCGTTTCGTAAAACTTATTACATTTTCAAAGACTTAGTTACACAACTGAACAGAGTTTAAACAGCTTTTCTTTTTTATACCTGCATTTGGGTGAGGTGACATGTACAATGGTTTGGGGTGAGGTGAGAACAAACACAGAACACGAAACAATGGGTATAAGCTAAAGGGAAGAATAGATCTGTAACTGCAGAAGGCCTATTGGCCCATATTTCTTGATGTTTCTATATTGGAGCGGAGTCTTGAAGTGGGTAGAATATAGTTGTGCGTTAATTGGCTGTTGATTGCTGGTGTTGACTTCTTGATGTGTAGTGCCTCGCAGATGTCAAGCCGCCTGTTGTCGCTGTATCTATCAATGATTTCTGTGTTTTTGTTAAGATTTCTCTGGTGATGGTTTGGTTGTGGGAAGAGATTATATGTTCCTTGATAGAGCCCTGTTGCTTATGCATCGTTAATCGCCTGGAAAGAGATGTTGTTGTCTTGCCTATATATTGAGTTCTTTGGGGCTTACAGTCCCCAAGTGGGCATTTGAAGGCATAGACGACATTGGTCTCTTTCAAAGCGTTCTGCTTTGTGTCTGGAGAGTTTCTCATGAGTAGGTTGGCAGTTTTCTTGGTTTATAGTAAATCGTCAATTGTATCTTCTGATTTTTGTCTGTAGGGATAACGTTTCTATTAACAATATCTTCAGGACCCTTTCCTCCGTTTTATGAGCTGTGGAGAAGAAGTTCCTGTAAAATAGTCTAATAGGGGGTAATAGGTGTTGTGTTAGTTGTATCTTCAGGTTGCATGGCGTTTCACTTTCCTTCTTATGATGTCTTCAATGAAACCATTGGAGAAGCCGTTGTTGACTAGGACCTGCCTTACTCTACAGAGTTCTTCGTCGAAAGACGAAGACCTGACTCTACAGAGTCTTACTCTAGTTTAAGTCTAGAACTTACTCTACAGAGTCGAACGAAGAACTCTGTAGAGTAATATACCCATTGTTTCGTGTTCTGTGTTTGTTCTCACACCTCACCCCAAACCATTGTAATGTCCACCTCACCCAAATGCAGGTATAAAAAAAAAGCTGTTTAAACTCTGTTCAGTGTGTGTAACTAAAGTCTTTGAAAATGTAATAAGTTTTACGAAACGCGCTCAAGTGTCGCGTCAGACTAAGAAATACAGAATGAATTTGGAGAATTGATTTTTCATTTACCGTCATCAGTAAAACAACATAAGGAAAATTGAGAAAATTCGTGTTAGAATTATTAATCTTACTTTTTCGGTCATATTTAATAACATATGTCTACAGGAAAGACTGCTACCAAAATATACTAATATATATATATATATATATATATATATATATATATATATATATAATATATATATACATATATATATCTATATATATTATATAATATATATATATATATATATTATTTATTTATTATTTTATATAGATATTAATGTATATATGGAATGAAACAAAATGTAAATTTTCTTCATGTTCTTTGACTCTCAAACATCTGAGATTCCAGTCTCTGTATGAATTAATATTTTCCATACAGTCATGCATGTTCCACACATAAAGTCATGCACCCCACTTCCAACGACTAGTGCACACGTTGGTGTACACCACCTCCTTCAACCTGGTTCTTAATTGCTCCTCTTTCATGTATATGACCTGTTACCTTCGCTCTGCGGGCGCTTGTCAACATATGCTAAAAATACCCTAAGGAGTTCAACACACACACACACCACACACACACACCACACACACACACACACACACACACACACACACACACACACACACACACACACACACACACACACACACACACACACACACACACTTGATGAGAGACTATTCAATATTGAGGAAAGAACAGAGGAAGTAATGAAACAACTAACATCACCAGACAAAACAAATGCTACTGAATCAGACAACGTATTACCATGGATGTTACAAGAAGCCACACAGGCCTTCAGCTTACCTCTAGCAGGATCTTTAACGAAATACTTACAAAGGGCGAATTGCCCATCTGTTAGAAGAAGGCAAATACGATACCAATTTACTGGAAATGGGATAGAGAAGAGGTCTTTAACTTCAGAAAAGTGTCACCGACGAGCATCCTCTGCAAAGTAATCGACAAAAAAAAATAAAGACGAGACCTCAATTTCCCCTCCTTACCCTTCTCCCCTACCCTTACCTTCCCTCCATCTTCCCTCGTGCTCCCCACCCTCACCCCCTACCCCCCTTTCTTATCAATTGCATGTGTGTGTGCTGAGGTTACTGAATCTTTTTAGTCTGCCCCAAATTGTACTTATTTTGTTTATTGTCACTTAATTGAATTTTGATACATTTTCTATTAATCTTGAGTCCCAGTGTTTGCTGTGCAATTTAATGTTGGATTGAGTGGTTGTTAGAGATAATGGGCTCTGGATTTCGTTTTGTGTATGTGTATGGAATTTGGAACTTTGTTGGTTGATACTTATTTTCCTTGTTTTTCAAGGTCATTTGTGAATTCTATTGCTGCCTTGGTTTTGCTGGCCAGTAGCGTCTTTGACGGTCTTGAGAGACATTATTTTAGTTACGTTATATGTATAAGTGATGTATTCTCCATGTTGGGAAGTGGGCACAGTGCTGTATACATGAAGAAGAAGAAGAACAATCAGGAGAAAGCGCCTCTGCGTCCGTTTGTGTGCTATATATTGCACAAACAGTTGCTGTGGATGTGTGTGTTCCTTCACGTTTTTTTGTTATGGTGTTTATTCATATATCAGTTCATGTTGGATGTTTTTTCCCTTCTAAAATCTGTGAGACTGATATCCTCTGCGCTGTTTTTGAACGCCTCTCAATTTGTTGTTCTTACTGTAGTCTTGGGAGAGTGGGTTTCTGTATTGGTTTTGTTGACGGGGATGAGAGGGTGATGGTGGGTAGATAAGGATGGGAGAGTTGTATGGGTAGATGGGTATGGTTGGGGAGATCAAGAGGTCAATGTGGGGTGTAGTGGAGTGGGCGTGAAAGATGATTTGAAATGGGAAGTTGAGTGGAATTGGGATTTGGATAAACCCCGGCAGGACCAACAAGTGAGTAGGGTGGTGTTGCATAGGTCATTGAAAGGAAGAGTTAAAGGTGTACGTGTCTGAGTGAAAAGAGTAGCTTTACCCATTGACAAACGTGTTAGGGAGGAAGTGTGTGAGAGTAGTGGAGAGAGAGAGAGAGAGAGAGAGAGAGAGAGAGATCTGTGGAAGGAAAGGTATTAGGGAAGGAGAATGTGATGAAAAAAAGGAGAGAGAGAAAGAGGGATAAAAGATAAATTACAGACTGAGAAGAGATGAATGTGATTACCGCTCGTACACTGATATCTAGAACGCCTTCCTGCCTGTATGGCGTCAATGTCCGGAGGCAGTTAGTACTCTGTACGACCAAACTAGCTGTTTCATGGCCCCGACTAGTTCTCACTGTATCATGAATGGAACTATCAGTTACGAAGTCAAACAGGCAGAGTTTTGTGCTGCAACATTAACAACCCAAGGTTGTTAGTGTTATAAACAACTTCGAAGTGTTTCGGAGCCCACAAAGTGTTAAATAAAAGTAAAAAATGTCGTAATGATTAAGGAAAGATATAGAGGTTTCGTGAATAGTTTCGTGAGTGCTTGGAGAATCCTGGATCAGGGAAGGAAATTAGTAGCTGCTGGGTTGCAAAACTTTCTTAGGTCGTAAGACTTTGTTAAATCGGAAGTCTTTGTTGGGGCGTAGTAAGTAACTTATTGGACGCAAGACATTATTAGGTCGCATGATTATGTTAGATCGTAAGAATATATTAGGTTCTAGTGTCTTAAATTCGTGTAGTTTATCTGTTTGAATATCCAGCTCTTTCTTATTTATATGCAGTCAAATCTCTAATGTTGCGTTGCTTTATCTGTTGATTCTTGCTGTTGCATCCTCTCTTGCTTAATAGTGGTGCCTCGTTTCTTGCTTCATGGTGTAGCTGGTCTCTTGCGTCATAATGCTGCATCGTCTCTTGCTTCAGGGTGTTGCATTGCCACTTGCTTCATGGTGGTGCCTTGTCTCTTGCTTCATGGTGAAGCTGGTCTCTTGCGTCATGGTGCTGCATCGTCTCTTGCTTCATGGTGTAGCTGGTCTCTTGCGTCATGGTGTAGCTGGTCTCTTGCGTCATGGTGCTGCATCGCCACTTGCATCATGGTGTTGGTCAAGGTTCAGTCATAAACATTTCATGAGAGCTGTCGTTAGTTCCTCAGAGACTTCCTTATTTCGTTCTTGTTTTGGCGAAAATTGTCTTCTCTCTGCGCAGTTGCTTTACCTGTTCCTTAGTTGATGTCAAGGTGCTTGGTTCCGGTTCACGTTCGTGTCTCGCTCTCTTTATCTCAGTTTTCCACCTCCCTTCACTCACTTTATTGCTTCCGTTCCTGTCCCCTTTTTCTTTCTTCGGTGTAGACTGTTAAAGCCAGGACTGTTATTGTACACTTCTCCCCTCCGATGTGCTTTTTTTCCCTTATAAAACCTTTTGCTCTATGTATCTCTGTTAGATTTAATAGAGATATTACAAGCGAATCAAGTCCACTAACATCTTTGTGTTTCCCTAGAACATATTCCGTCTAATCCTTTTCTGACACCCGAGTTTATTCTTCTTCTGTTCACTCTCCAGGTATTATCTTATTTTTACATTCTCTCCCTTCCTGGAATGCTAATCTTATGACCTCTCTTCTCTTGCGCATCTTTCTGAATTTTACCTCCTATATATATTCATAGACAGGAGCGCAGTGGTCGTTTTGCCTTTAACGGGACTTCATGGTCTATTCTCTTAACATCAGCCTCATCCTGGGTAAAGACCGGTTCCATGCTTTGATGGGAGAAAACTCACTGCTGCCTCTCTCTTCATATTAAGGTTGTCAAATTCAAAATTCCAAGTTCAAGCTTCCTATGTGGGGAAAAAACCTTCCCTTCGGGTCTTTTTATCTCTGACATTTTGCTAAAGAAAGTTCTTTTCTTTGGCTTTAATATGTTTTAATCTCCATGACTGGACATTGGAAATCTCTTTATTCCAAGTCTATTTCCCGATGGTAAAAATCTCCCAGGATTAAGAATTTGCTTTATATTCTGTGTGCTGGTGTTGCAGTTTATAAATTTCTGAAATTTATTACTGTATTGTATTCACAGTCTTGTCTGGGCCTTGTATTGTTTACAGTGAAGAGAATGACATTAACACAAGTATTGTGATTTCATATGACATTGTAAGTCTTGTACTAGGATTTCCTTATAGCGTTGAAGTGGATGGAGAGAGCGGAAATAGGGGAAAGAAGAAGAAGAACTGGAAGATGGAAAGGAAGAGGAAGTCTATGAGGATAGGGCAGAGATTAGCAGAGAGATAAAAGGGTGAGAAAGAGAGAAGGAAAACAGAGAACAGGAGATGGGGAGAAGTCCAGGTGGATAAATGTAAATAAAGGATGGAGAAAGATGTTGATAAACAGTGGGTGGAGAGAAGAGTTTGTTGTTGTTGTTAAAGATTCGCTACTTGGAACAAACAGCTCCAAGTAGCACGGGCTATGGTGAGCCCGTAGGAGAGAAGAGTGTAGTGTCACACTACAGTCATCATAACACAGGAGTAACAGGTGTTGTGAGATACAGCGTTACAGTTGTTGTGCATTAAGTGTGAGGACAGGAAGAGGGGAATTGCACTGTATGCCTCCAGTTGGGTTTGTATCTTTCCTCACCTAATTGTACTCCCTAAAGTTGTGCTCCTTTAGTTGTACTCATCTAGTTGTACTCACCTAGTTCTAATTTAGAGAGAATGAGCACCTTAACGTTTGCTTGCATGTGTGTGTGTTTACATACATATTCGTGTTGTGTGCATGTGTGTTTGCGTGAATGTATGTTTGCGTGAATGTATGTTTGCGTGCATGAGTGTTTGTGTGCATGTGTTTGCGGGAATGTATGTTGGCGTGCATATGTGTTTGCGTGTATGGGTGTTTGCATGCATGTATTTGCGTGCGTGCGTGCGTGCGTGCGTGCGTGCGTGCGTTTGCATGTGTAATCATGTCAGTTTGTGCCTTAATCATAATTATGTTGATACATCGTGACACAGGCCTCGTCTTCTGAACTTTAATAAAAAAGGCATAAAATCCCGATCCTTTGAAGAGAATGTCTGCCCAAAACAAAATAATTTATACACAACGTATAATGTATAGTGTTACACACCTCGATTCTCGGTGTATATACAGTGAGAGTTTACTGTTGATCTGGGCTGGTGGTCAGGAGGCCTATCAATTCGGTTCATAGGCCTACTGATATATGGGTGCATAAGACCCCAACACCAAACCATAGGAATATTAAATCAGTTTCGTATTTTATTCATTATTCAGACGAACAAGGTAGTCCTACTTGTCTCGTGAATATTGGTTATGGAAGTATGGCCAAACTATGAATTATGATAAAAATGAGTGGACTGGTCCGGAACGTACTTGGGCCATCGTGGCTCGAACACCATCGTGTCGGAAGCGAGACAGTCATTGTACCAATCAGTCCAAATGGACAGACCACCTCAGACCTAATAAGCCAGAGAAGAACATTTTCTTCATATAGTTGAACATCTGTAAACCAGTTGGGTGTAAACCAGTGATCAGTTGTCCGGAATGCGGTTATTATGCTCTGATCGTTGGCATTTGAACCTGTTTCTAAACTAGAACTTTGATTTCAGCGAATTACGACCTCATGACTACTATCATAAATCCTGCGGACATGCTAACCGCAATACACTTGTACTGTCGGCACAAGGGAGGCCTTGCTTCTTGCAGGTCGGTGTTCGTTCCCCGAAGGCCCAAGTTGTTGGGCACCATTCCAAAAAAAATCCGTCTGTCCTGTCCCAGATCAACATGTCCATCATCTTCCTTCCAAGGTGCTCTATAATCAATACGGGCTTACCGCTGTTCCTTCCTCATAATTACTTTAAATAATACGCTACCTTAACCGCGTACTAAAGGTATTGCAAAAGAAAAACAATAGTTGGAAATTTTTCGTCTAACCGCATTTACCACGTGAAGAATTCCACGTTTGCTGTTTCTTCCAAACAATTTCTAAGCTTTCTTGCTCGTCGCAATACTTAACAATTCAAGGGACTAAAGAGTTAAGTTCGTCTCTCATAAAACTTCCAGCATGAACTTGTTGCAGCCTTACAAGCGGTTCTTCTTCCGCGGGTGGCGCATACAAAGCCCCGAACAGAACAGCAAGAAACGTGTACCTGAAAGGGATGCCATCAGGCTTCCAGCTCTAACCAAAACGGGGAATGAGTATAATGACTAAAGTTTTGGGGAAAACGTTTTTAGTTTCTCCCCAAGAAAATTTTTCCCCCCCCCTTGCACGTGTGGTGGAAGTATAAATGACAGTAATATCTGAGTGGTGGGGTTCACGGATAGGTGGCCATTGGTAATTCTGACCCGGTATTGTTGTGGCAGGGCCTTCTCTATCCACTGACAATGTGGCCTCCGGCAGCTATACTTGCCATTTAAGTGCAATAAGGTAGTTAACAGTGTAAATGCATGGCGCCTGCTACAGGAGCTCGGGGATCGGGGCCGAGCGCGTGAGGCTTGGTTGGTGGTGGTGGTTGTGGTGATGGTAGTGGTGGTGGTGGTGGGTGTTGTTGGTTGTTGGGTGGTGGTTGGTGGTGGGGGGTGTGGGTGTTGTGTGGTGGGTGGTCGTGTTGGTGGTGTTGGTTGATGGGATCAATTGTGATGGGCGTTGTATTGGAAATGGGTAATGGTGTGTGTGGGTGGTGTTGTTGGTGTTGTTTGTTGTTGGTGGTGGTGGGGTGGTTGGTTGTGTGGTGGTGTTACGTAATGGTTTGGTGTTCGGTTGTTGTGTAATGGTGGTAGGGTGGTGGTGGTCGGTGTTGGGTTTTGTGGTGACTTTGTGATGGTGAATTGTTTGTTGTAATTTAGTTAAGTATAGGTTTTGTTCGGGTCGGTGTTAGGTGTCATGAGGGTGTTGGGTGAAGTGGAGATACTATTTGGTGGTAGGGTATGTGGTGGGGGGGGGGGGGAGGTCTCTTTGTTGTTGTTGGTGTTAGTATCGTCCATTGCGTGGGTAGGTAAGGGGTGGAATGTGAACAAAGAAAAATGGGGGCCACAGATGAACATAGGTGCCTCGTAGTTGGGGTGTGCACTACAAATAATGATTTGTATGGGGGAAAGGTGCGCATGGTGGTGCGTGGTGGTGTTGGTCGAAGAGATGGGTGTGGCTAGCTAGACGTATACGGGTGGCGGGTGGTGTGGTGGTGAGTGTGTGTGGGTGATATGGTAGTTTTTGGGGTTGGTGGTGTCGTGGGTATGGTGATTGCTGGGGGAAGGTGTTGGTGTGGTTGGTGGGTTGTTGTTGGTGTTGTTGGTGGTGGTGTTGTTGTTTGTGGGGTGGTTGGTGGGTCGGTTGTGTGGGTGGTTGGTGGGTTGGTGGTTGTTGTGGGTCGTATGGTTGCTGGTGCGGTGGGTTTGACTGGTAGATCGGTGTGTTGTGCGTGGTGTGAGTATGGGTTGTTGATTTTGGTGTTGTGTGGGGCGTGTGTATGTGGTGGTGGTGGTGTATGGTGGTTGGTGTGGTGGTGGTTTGTTGTTGATTTGTGGGGGGGTGGTATTCGTTGACGCCCCCAGCGCTCGCTCCCCCCCCACTGAGGCGGCTGCCCCGAGCGCGATTCTGTTGTCTCTCACCTCCAACCACCCCCCCCCCCCCCCACCCCCCCCCCCACCCCCCCCACCCCCCCCCGCCCGCCACTCCCCGGACCAACAGTTAGAACACTCGGACCAAAGACACAACACCAAATACCAACAACAACACCCCCGTCCCGGAAACCAGCCACGCACCACCACCATCACACCACCAAACCACAGAAGTCTCAAGCTACATAAACAACACTACCAACACACTACCACCACCACCAAACACCACCAGTACACCAACACAAACATCTCAACACACAAAAACCAGAAAACCACACGCGTACCACCCCAACACCATCGGTCAACCAACCAAACCAACACCACCACCATGCAACACCACCACACACCACACCACACAACACCCCAACAACCACCAACACCCACCACCACCACCGAGACCAACCACCACAACAACACATAACCAGAGCGGACCAACCATCCACACAACACGAAAGAGAAATGTTAAAGGCCACTCACCATTCGACAAAACCAACAACAACACAACAACACCACCACCCACCACACTCCAACAACAACAACAACAACAAACACACACACCACACCACAACAACCACCACACCACTACCACCACCAACACCACAACATAACAACAACAACCAACACCCCCCCCCCACCAGTCGTGTCACATCACTGTATCAGTCGTGTCACATCACTGTACCCCACCACCACACAACAACACAAGCACAACAACACAACAAACCACCAATCCACACCACGCGACAACCAATCAACAATACACACAACACCCCAGCAACCAACAAGCCAACCACCTAACTACCAACAACAACAACATCCCCCCCCACCCACCAACATACACCAGCCACCCTCCACCTGACCTACACCAAACTACCGACACCACCCCAAACACCACAACAACAACCACACCACCTATTGTCTCCTAACCCAGACTATACCATCACCACACCCCAACCGACCAATCCAATAATATGCCAGAGCGTCTACGGCTATCCCAATCCGTACAATATGCCATTGGCATTACACTTTAACTACTATGCACTTCAATTTTCAATTTAGCGTTCCCGTGGTCACATTGTCATTGGTAGAGAAGGACCGGCACAACAATACCGGGTCAGACAATGGCCACTAATGAACCTCCACCAGATATATGTCATTATACTTACCCCACAAGTGCACGAACATTTTGGGGAGAAAACTAAAAACGTTTTCCAAAACTTTAGTCATTATACTCATTCCCATTTGGTTCGAGCTGGAAGCCTTGGCTCTCAGGTACAAAAGTCGTTTGCTTGTGTCGTGTTTCGGAGGACTTGTAAGCACCACAGGCGTGTAATGAAGAGAAGCCGCTTGGTAAGCTGCAACAAGTTCATGCGGGAAGTTTTATAGAGACGAACACGATGTTATATTGACCATAGAAGTTGATCCAGAGATATTGCGAACGAGGCAAGCGATACACAGAATAAAAGAGATGCTTTTGGTGACGGGAAAGCAACGTGAGAATTCTTAAGTGGTATAAATGCGGTTAGAGAAAATTTCCACTATTGTTTTCTTTGCAATATTTAGTACGAGGTTAAGGTAGCGTAGCGTAAGTAATTATGAGTGGGAAAGGGATAAGCCAGTATGCGATATATAGAGGTCACTTGGAAGGAAAGATGAGGGACATGGATCTGGGACAGGACAGACGGATGGAATGGTGCCAAACAATCGGTGTCCTTCGGGAAACGAAACACCGACCGCAAAAGGCCAAGGGCCGTCCCATTTGACCGTACCATAGATCCGTGTGGGTAGCATGTCACGAAGGATTATGCAAGTAGTCTCATGAGGAATCGTAATTCGCTAGAAAGTCAAAGTTCTATATTAGGAAAACATGTTCAAAATGCCAACATCTAGGAGCATAATACCGCTATTCCGGCACGACTCCGATTCACTGGTTTTAGCAACCATACTGTTCTACATGATGTTCAAACTATATGAATTAGAAAAGTTCTTCTCTGGCTTATTAGGTCTGGAGGTAGTCTGTCCATTGGAGACTGATTCTAACAATAGCTCGCGTCCCCTCCTTCCGACACGTTGGTGTTCGAGCCACGATGGCCCAATACGTTCCGGGACCATCACTCATTTTTATCATAAATTCATGTTTGGCCATGTACGTCCAATAACCAATATCCGAGCAACAATAGGAACCCGGGAATGTTCGTCTGACAAATGAATAATAATACGAAACTATTTAATATTCCTAGGTTTGGTTGTTGGGGTTCTTATGCAACCCATATATCATTAGACTATGACACGAAATTGTAGGCCTCCTGACCACCAGCCCCACCACAAACAGTAACTCTCACTGGTATATACACCGAGAATCGAGGTGTGTAACACGATACATTATACCGTTGTGTATAAGATATTGTTGTTGGCGTAGCAGACATATCTCTTCAAAGGATCGGGTGATGGATTTTATGCCATTTATTATTAAAGTCAGAAAGACAAGGCCTGTGATCACGAATGTACACATACATTATAGATTAAGGCACAAACTGAATGATTACACCATGCAACGAACGCACACACATGCACGACACCACGCACGACGCACGCACGCCGCAACAAATAAGTGCATGGCAAACACCACATACACGCAAACACATATCACGCCAACATACATGTCCCGCAAACACATGCACACAAAAACCCCTTGTGGCATTTCATGGTGTTACTCAACGTGTTTTGTGTTCGTGAATGAGTTGCGAATTATTCGCATGAGTTCCTTGATATCATGCACGCAACACATTCCAAGCAAACATACATTCACCGCAAACACACATGACACACAAACGATGCATTTATAAACACACACAATGAAGCAAACGTTAAGGTGCTCATTATCTCTAAATTAGACTAGGTCTGAGTACAACTAGATGAGTACAGACTAAGAGAACTTTAGGGAGTACAATTAGGTGAGGAAAGATACAAGCCAACCGAGGATAAAGTGCCTTCCCATCTACTGTCCTCACACTTAATGCACAACAACTTAACGACGTGTAATCGCACAAGCCATGATTACTCCTAGTGTATGATGACTGTGGTGTGTGTAGACTTTACACTCGTTCTCTTGCCTACGGGCTCCATAGCCCGTGCTACTTGGAGACTGTTTGTTCCAAGTAACGAACTTTAACAACAAACAACAAAACTCTCTCTTCCACATAAGAGTTGTTTTATCAACATCTTTCTCCATCCCTTATTTACATTTATCCACCTGGACTCTCCCCATCCCTGTTCTGTTTTTCCTTTCTCTCTTTCCCACACTTTTATCATCTATTGCTATCTCTGCCCATCCTCATAGACTTCCTCTTCCTTTCCTCTTCCGTTCTTTTCTTCTTTTCCCCTATTTTCCGCTCTTCCATCACACTCAACTGCTATAAGGAATCCTAGTACAAGTTACAATTTCATATGAAAGCACATACTTGTTAATGTCCATTCTCTTCACGTAAACAATTACAGGGCCCAGACAGACTGTGAATACAATTATGCAGTAATAATTTCCGAAAATTAAAACATGCAATTACACCAGCACATCAGAATATAAAGCAATTGCTTACACCTGGGAGATTTTTTACCATCGGAAATAGACTTTGGATAAAGAGATTTCCAATGTCCAGGGCATGATAGATTAAAAACTATTGAAGCACAAAGAAAGAACTTTCTTTAGCAAAATGTCAGAGATAAAAGACCCGAAGGGAAGGTTTTTTCCCCACATAGAAGCTTGAACTTGGAATTTTGAATTTGACAACCTTAATATGAAGAGAGAGGTTGAGCAGTGAGTTTCTCCCCATCAAAGCATGGAACCGAGTCTTTAACCCAGGATGAGGCTGATTGTTAAAGAATAGACCATGAAGTCACCGTTAAAGGCAATACGACCACTGCGGCTCCTGTCTATGGAATATAATTAGGAGGTTAAATTCAGAAGATGCGCCAAGGAAGAGAGGTCATAAGATTAGCATTCACAGGAAGTAGAAGAAGTAAAATAAGATAATACCTGGATGTGAACGAAGAAGAATAACTCGGGTGTCAGAAAGGATTAACGAATATGTTCTAGGGAAACACAATTTAGTGACTTGATTCGCTTTGTAATAGTCTGCTATTAAATCTAACAGAGATACATAGAGCAAAAGGTTTTATAAGGGAAAAAAGCACATCGGAGGGATACGAAGGGGTAAGTCAATAAACCAGTCCCTGGCTTTAACAGTCTAAACAACGAGAAAGAAAAAAGGGGACAATGAAACTGAAGCAATAAAGTGAGTGAAGGGAGGTGGAAAACTGAGATAAAGAGAGCGAGACACGAAACGTGACCGGAACCAAGCACCTTGACATCAACTAAGGAACAGGTAAAGCAACTGCTCAGAGAGAAGACAAACAAGTTTCGCCAAACAAGAACGAATAGGAATCTCTGAGGAACTACCGACAGCTCTCATGGAACTGTTTATAGTGACGTGAACACCTTAGACCACCACCATGACAGGGCAAGTGGCGATGCAGCACCATGACGCAAGAGACCAGCTACACCATGAAGCAAGAGACACTACCCATGACGCACAGAGACGATGCAGCACCATAGAGCAAGAGACAACTTCACCATGAAGCAAGAGACAAGGCACCACCAAATGAAGCAAGTGGCAATGCAAACACCATGAAGCAAGAGACGATGCAGCATTATGACGCAAGAGACGCAGCTACACCATGAAATCAAGAACGAGGCACACGATTAAAGCAAAGAGAGGATGCAACAGCAAGAATCAACAGATAAAGCAACGCAACATTAGAGATTTGACTGCATATAAATAAGAAAGAGCTGGATATTCAAACAGATAAACTCAACGAATTTAAGACACTAGAACCTAATATATTCTTACGATCTAACATAATCATCGCGACCTAATATGCTTGCGTCGCAATAGTATACTTACACTACACCCCAACTACAAACTACTTCCGATTTAACAAATGCCTACGACCTAAGAACATTTTGCATAACCGCACTACTAATGTCCTCCCTGAGCATTATCTCCAAGTCACTCCCGAAATCTATTCACGAAGCCTCTATATCTTCCTTAAGCTTACGACATTTTACTTTTATTTAACAGTTTGTGGGTTCCGAAACACTTCGAAGTTGTTTATAACACTAACAACCTTGGGTTGTAAAGTATTTTAGGCGAAAAGCACACACATGCCTTTTTTTGACTTCGTAACTGATAGTTCCATTCATGATACAGTGAGAACTAGTCGGGGCCATGAAACAGCTAGTTTGGTCGTACAGAGTACTAACTGCCTCCGGACATTGACGCCATACAGGCAGGAAGGCGTTCTAGATATCAGGTACGAGCGTATCACATTCATCTCTTTCTCAGTCTGTAATAATTTTCTTTTTCCCTCTTTCTCTCTTCTCTTTTTTCTCACTCCTCTTTCCCTATACCTTTCTTCCACAAGATCTCTCTCTCTCTCTCCTCTCTCTCTCTCTCCCACCTCTCACACACTTCCCTCCCTAACACGTTTGTCAATGGGTAAAGCTACTCTTTTTCACTCAGACACGTACAACCTTGTAACTCTTCCGTTTCAATGACATATGCAACACCACCGTCTACTCACTTGTTGGTCCTGCCGGGGTTTATCCAAATCCCAATTCCACTCAACTTCCCATTTTCAAATCATCTTTCACGCCCACTCCACTTACACCCCACATTGACCTCTTGATCTCCCCAACCATACCCATCTACCCATACAACTCTCCCATCCTTATCTACCCACCATCACCTCTCATCCCCGTCAACAAAACCCATACAGAAAAACCCCTCTCCCAAGACTCAGTACAGAACAACAAATTGAGAGGCGTTCAAAAACAGCGCAGAGGATATCAGTCTCACAGATTTTAGAAGGGAAAAACAGCCAACATGACTGATATATACTAAAACACCATAACAAAAAAACGTGAAGGAAACCACATCCACACACTGTTGTTTTGTCAATATATCACACAACGGACGCAGAAGGGGCGCTTTCTCCTGATTGTTCTCGTCTTCTTCATGTATACAGCACTTGTGCCCACTTCCCAACATGGAGAATACATCACGTTATACATCTAACGTAACTAAAATAATGTCTCTCAAGACCGTCAAAGACGCTACTGGCCGCAACCAAGGCAGCAATAGAATTCACAAATGACCTTGAAAAACAAGGGAAAATAAGTATCAACCAACAAAAGTTCCAATTAATACACATACACAAAACGAAATCCGAGCCCATTATCTCTAACAACCACTCAATCCAACATTAAATTGCACAGCA
>WNGS01163947.1:3950521-3984510 GCA_020271785.1 Procambarus virginalis
GCGGATAAATGTAATCCAATTAATTCTTCAATCAACGGTTTAATGACGATTTGCAACAAGTAGCTGGACTTTGCACTGGGAACAGGCGTTACCTAACGCGAGGTAATTTTAATAAAAGGCAGCGTTAAAAAAAAAATATATATATATATATATACAATTAGATCTAATTTCAGGATGTTCATGGGGAGAGGATCTTGAAAGATAACACAGAGAGCGTGTATTTCGTGTCTAGGCGAGACAGAACGCTCCCAGTGTGGCTTTACGAATGATTGTCGCGAACGCTGAAGGCTTTAGACACGACCAGGACTTATAGGATCACACGCTTGGTGACTCACGATCTTGCACTTCAAAAGCATATTGCTCATCTCTTCCAGTGTTGCCGTGCCTAGCAAGAGGCTAATTGCACCCCCCTTGCTGTGGAGTTTGTGGGACGAGGATGGCCTGGTGACGTTGCAAGAAGCAGACTGACGTAAGTGCAATGACGAGGACTATTTAGTGACGTTGCAAAGGGCAAATTACATCGTTGCTGTGGTGTGTGTGTGATGTTGAAATCCTGGTGGCTTTGCAAGAGGCAGTTTGCAGTCCTTTCTGTAGTGTGAATGGCGAGGATGGCTTGGGGATGTTGCAAGAGGCAGACTGAAGTCAGTGAAATGACGAGGATTCCTTAGTGACGTTGCAGAGGGCACATTACATCGTTGCTGTGGTGTGTGTGTGATATTGAAATCCTGGTGGCTTTGCAAGAGGCAGCCTGCAGTCCTTATTATAGTGTGAATGATGAGGATGGCAAGGTGATGTTGTAAGACACAGATTGCAGTCTATGTTGACGTAAATGTCACGAGGAGGAAGGCCGGGTGAAAAGGAAATACTGAACCTCGAAACGTAAGGTTTAAAGGAAATTAAAACTCTAATATCACGATTGTCATTTAATCTTAAAACTATTGAATTAAATTCCATGTTTAAAGGAATCAAATAAATGGTAAAGTATCTATGTATACGAACTTCTAAAGACATCTGTTTTTATTAGCTTTAAGAATTCGTCAGCAAAACTAAATTTTACTCATTAAAACACACTCCAACTTTCCTCTCTTGACTTAGCAGCACTTTCGTGCAAAACATTGCTACGAGATTAATCAAGAGTGTTGGCAAGAGTTGTATAATGACGTGTTTTGGACCAAGTGGCACGCTACAAATCCGCCCGAGCTTCGAGACCAACCAAGTTTGGTAATAGTTGGTGCGTGACGAGAATTCCTGTCCCGACACACGCCTTCCTGCTGTGTAAACTGTTCGTAGTATGCAATACAAGGAGATAGAGTAGATGATAGGAGAGAGAGAGATAGAGAGATGAGAGAGAAGAGATAGAAGTAGAGAAGAGATAGAGAGAGAAGAGAGAGAGAGACATATAGAGATCTGAGAGAGAGAGCTAGATGATAGAGAGCAGAGAGATAGCTAGATTGATAACTATAATATCTTTATTTTATATACCGATATCTTCTATATATCTTATAGCTATTCATATTATATATATATAATGCAACAATGATCACAAAAACACTGATCCAAGTATGCAGAATAACCACATGTGAAAATAGAAATGCTAACGCGTTTTCGGCTAATTCGCCTTCATCAGAGAAAGTAGAATGAAGATGAAGATGAATTCATCTTCATTCTACTTGCTCTGATGAAGGCGAATTAGCCGAAAACGGTTAAGCATTTTCTATTTTTCACATGTGGTTATTCTGCATATATATATATATATATATATATATATAGATATATATAATATATATATATATATAATATATATAGTATAATATATATATATATACTATTCACCTCACCCCGCCTCATTTCTGCCTCGGTTTTCCTTCGTGGTCAAGCATTGCCATATATATAGATCACGAGAAACTAAATATTCATGTGTTGTAGCTTGCCAGTAATGTAAGTAAGTTTTAACTCCTGAGACGTATAGTCTTCGCCAGGTAGACATTTACAATGAGGCAGCCAAGCGAACATTACACTGAGGCAGCAAAGTGAACATTTACATTGAGCCAGCAAAGTGAACATTTACATTGAGCAGCAAAGTGAACATTTACACTGAAGCAGCAAAGTGAACATTTACATTGAGCCAGCCAAGCGAACATTTACATTGAGCCAGCCAAGCGAATAAAAATTCTCGTCACATTTATTCATGTCTCTCCTACAATCTCAAAGCTGGATATCATGAATTAATATGAATTCAAATGAATTAATATAACCATAATGTCCACAGTTCTATTTTATTAGGTAAGACTTGTAATTATCGAGATATTATTGCTATATACATATATCCTATAATTATAATCCAGCCTCATAACCTTCTGAGAAATAATTACACTAGATTACGCCCAATAAGTTCCCTATTTTAATGACAGATAATCACGTAATTATGTTGGAAGTGGCCCGTTTGTTGTACTTGAGGCAATCTTCACGGAACGTGTACATGGCTTGTGTGGAACTTGTATGTGAATGAATATATATATGTATGTATGTGTATGTTTGTATGTATTTATATGGTGTGTTATTTGCATGAATTCACCTTCTTGTACTCACTTAGATGTGCGTCTAGGGTTGAACTTGTCCTCGTAATAAAAGTTTTACGGCCATCAGTAGTACAGTTCAACGAATCATTTCATTCGATTTTTTATTATTATTATTATTATTATTACTGTGGATAGGCTGGATCTGAATAGGTCCAGAGTATCCATAAGAACCCCTCCAATGTTAAATATACCCCCCCATCCGATCCGTCTATCCTGGAATATGTGGACCGGAAAGCCAGAGGAGCGAGAAGGGAAGCACTGTCACTAAGTAAGTCCCAGCTGGGCCAGTAAGAGCGCCGGTCCATCACTGTGGCAGGCCTCTCGAAAACATACTTTTTGGTATGAGGAGCGAGCCGGCAGGAAGCGATATAAAGCATTAAAGCTGAAGATCCTATGATCAAAATGTACTGGAGAAAGCTAGGAGGTAAGAAGCAGGAAAGGAGAAAGCTTAGGGGTAAAAGAGAGAAAGTCAAAAGGTAAAGAAGTAATCTTGGAGATAAAGCAGTGAAGAGGAGAACCAAGTTATTAAGCAATAAATGAGAAAACCACGAGACAAAGA
Source organism: Procambarus virginalis (assembly GCA_020271785.1). NCBI lineage: Eukaryota > Metazoa > Arthropoda > Malacostraca > Decapoda > Cambaridae > Procambarus > Procambarus virginalis. The sequence goes on from WNGS01163947.1 coordinate 3,953,660, forward strand.
CTGCAGAGGTTCACTTACGCTCGCAAATCGTCACAAAAAATAACAGTCAATTTAGACGTTAAACATTTATTAGAACATTTACCTGAACATTTATTTGAACAATTATTTAGAAGATACGTATTCCAGTCCCAGCCTGTTCTCGGTGGGGAAAGAGATCAAGTGGTTTAAGATAAGATGCGAATAGTATTGAGTGCGGTAAGATTTAGAGCCGAGACACCCACACTCTGCCAAGGCCACCAGGGGAATGATAAGTCGCCAAGGAAGGGAAGATGGTTTTTACCGTCTTAACTTACGACTCAAGACACAGGTGGGAGCCGGAGGCTGCAGCAACCTGCAGGAGTATATGTGGCTCTGAGATGAAGATGTGGGGAGAAGGAGGACGAGGAAGAGGAGGAAGGCGAGGGAGAGAGTGGAAGAGTGCTTGAGTGCTTGCATGATATGCGTGAGAAAGCATGCACGAAAAGTGAGGGCGTTAATGGAGAGCGCGTGCTTGAAGACTGCATTAGTGAATCTATGATAGTTATATATATATATAATATATATATATATATATATATATATATATATATATTATATAATATATATATATATATATATATATATATTATATATATATATATATATATATATATATATATATATATATATATATATATATACAGTGTCAGACCACGAAGGAAGAATTGAAACAGGAATTTCCTTAAGTACTTTCGGATTAATATACGAAAGTACTTAAGGAAATTCCTGTTTCAATTCTTCCTCCCTGGTCTGACTCTGTCACATTTTTCATCACGTGTTAATTTTCGTGATTTACACACACAAACACGCACACACACACACACACAAACACGCACACACACCACACACACACACACACACACACACACACACACACACACCACACACACACACACACATATATATATATATATATATATATATATATATATATATATATATATATATATATATATATATATATTTATATTTTATATATATAACTGAAAACTCACACCCCCAGAAGTGACTCGAACCCATACTGCATCCGATCTATTGACACAACTATGCTCTTGGCAGTATGGGTTCGAGTCACTTCTGGGGTGTGAGATTTCAGTTGCATATAGTCCTGGGGACCATTCAGGGTTGTTCGCATATATATATATATATATATATATATATATATATATATATATATATATATATATATATATATATATATATAATATATATGAACGTTTGAAAGATTGAAAGGGAACACAAGAGTACGTGAAAAGAGAGACAAATGAAAATCATTTAATAAATAAAAACACCAAGTCGAGACTAAAACATTTTTGAGTCAATACCAAAGGTGTTTGGTGAGAAAAGGGAAATTGTTATCTCAGACGCTGCTTACAGATGAAACCAAAATAGAAAGGCAGAAGGCTCTCTTCCTCATCTGCCACCCTTGCAGCAAGTCACTTGCAATGTTTTCCCTAATGTACGGCAAGTCGTTCATGGAACTTTAAGATGAAAGGAAGAATGCCAAGATCAGTTATGCTACTTCTGTCATCTGCTATTGCTTTCTCCTGTAATTACTAACACAAATAATTTAATTTCTGCAACAATGAATACCAGTATGACTTGTGCAATACTGTCACTGCTAATTTTCTACTTCAGTCCGTTTACCAAGATAAAGGAATGATAACGTAGTTAATCCGCCAGTTCTACTAATAAATCACAACTACTAATACTATTTTTACTCTTTTTACTATTATTTTCCTGGTTCCTGTTCCTACTACCACCACCTCACACCTATCTCCCCTACTGGCGTACTGGAAACCATTGAATAGTAATATTTCCCCGAAACATGAAGAGAGAGCCTCCGTAAACCAACTACTTTAACAAAGCTCTATGTAGGTGGGGTAAGTGGCAGGGGGGTGGGGGATAGGTGAATGTGTATAGGTGGGTGTTGGGTGGGTGTGTGTATAGGACAAAGTGGGTGGAATGAAGCGTTCCAGTGCCGTCCACCCCACGCCATATCCTCTCCAACAACAGAGGTAAACTTAGTAAATCTGAGAAAACACAGAAGGTTGGTCTCGGAGTTTGCAGTCATGTGAAACCGATATTCCATCAAGCGGTTTATAAAAGGTCTGTATCGTATTTGTGCTTGCAACATTGGAAGGTCATTTATCCGAGCGTTCTATGCCATTGTAGCCTGGTGGGTATTTTCTCTCGCTGTTGAAACACGTTGCACTCCAAATAACGTTTCCTGATTGGGTGAATCTTGTTTAACTTTTAGTTCCTTATGATTTCAATTAAATGTTCCCCCGTGGTATTTACACTTCAGGAGATAAATCAAGACAGGATTTTTAATATTTTATTTAGAAGGTATATTTCCTAACTAGATGATGTATCCGGGGGTACCCGGGTCGACCCGGTGTCCAGGTCTCTCCGTGTTATCCTCTACACACATACCCTCTCTGTTTATATTTCCACACGCCCTTTGATGTTCCTCATGACACATATCCTTTCTGTATACCTCCATATCTGTAACTATCTTCAGTTCACTCTGTAAACATCTTCACATCATTTCCACCCCTGTATATTTCATCTCCACCTCCTACCCATACCTTCCCCATGTTTCCCCACACATACCCTTCCCATGTTCCTCCCATATATGGCTCTTAGTACCCACATACCCTACACGTCTCCTGCCTTTCCCTTATCTTCCTTATCACTGTAACCATTTTCATTCACACTCTATCGCTGTAACCAAAAAGTTGGGCTTAGAATGCAAATCTATCATCTGAACATACGTTGTGAAAGTAAATATCTAAATTCTCTAACATTTAACCAATGGTAAAGTTTATGGTCTTGGAGCAGAATATTTCACATCTTCAGGTTACGTGAAGAAGGTGCAATAGGGCCGCGCCCCACATCAAGGAAAAAGGGGGGGCACTGGGCCGACCCCGACCCGCCTATGATACCTCCAATAAAATCCCCATTAATCCTTCACAGTTTAATGAGGCTAGCCTTAAGCATCTGGTCTCCAATCTTGCACAGACAAACGAACAGATATTCAGTTTTATAGATATAGATGATTGTGCGAAATAGTTATTTTGGCTCAGAACTTTTCCTCATAATATCTATACTTCGGTAGTTAGGAATCTTTTCTCTCGTGTCCTTGCTGCAAGCACTGCTTCGTATTGTGAAGGAAATTATACGTTTTCTGATAGCTGAAAAGCCACGGAATCAGTAATGAAGGGGATATGTTAGCATCTTTCCAGGGGAAGGAGTCCAGCTAGTCTAATCCTTGACCCTGGAGCTCAGACAGTCTCGTCCTCGAGCCAGAACACCTGGCAGGTTCTCTCGTCCTCGGGCTGAGAGTTTGTACAGTCGCCTTCTCGAGCTGGTAGCCTGAGTAGAGTCTCATTCGTCCTTATGCCCGGAGACCAGAGTATCTCGTCCTCGACCCATGAGTCCAGAGAGTCTCGTCCTCGTTCCAGGAGTCCAGCGAGTCTCGTTCTCGACCCAGAAGTCCAGACCAGACAGTCGTCTCGCCCCCGCTGTGCCAGGCTGCCTTTGCTTATTTTATATACTGCCTATTTGCATTTTTAGAGCTCCCTGCCGTCTGACGTACCCTCTTCCTCGAGGTTTTAAAAAGTTGATGGTGTAGATTTTAAGTGCAGAAGGTTTTAAGTGGTTGGAGAAAGTGCAGCAGGATGTAAGGATGTAAAACACACACACACAAACACACACACACACACACACACAACACACACACAAACACACATATACACACACACACACATACACACACACACACACACACACATACACACACATATTAAGCTCTCGACGCATGTTTAGCTTAAAACGTATTTGTTCGAGTGTGTGTGTGTGTGTGTGCACTCACCTATTTGTGCTTGTGGGGGTTGAGCTTTGGCTCTTTGGTCCCGCCTCTCAACTGTCAATCAACTGGTGTACAGATGCCTGAGCCTACTGGGCTCTATCATATCTACACTTGAAACTGTGTATGGAGTCAGCCTCCACCACATCACTGCCTAATGCGCGTGTGTGTGTGTGTGTGTGTGTGTGTGTGTGTGTGTGTGTGTGTGTGTGTGTGTGTGTGTGTGTGTGTGTGGTAAATGTCAGTGCTGCTGTGTACGGGAGGGTGAACTCCATTTCTCACTAGCGCGCGTTCTGTGTCTTGTTGATAACAGATGTCATCACCAAAACACAGAACGTCAACAAGATATTGATACGTCTTTCTCAGCGTGTTGAAGATTCCTGACATCGCTGCTATTCTTGGCGTGCCTCTCAACTCTCAACGGAAAGTCCAGCAGACATCAAGAGGTCACGGAAAGATTTAAAACAAAAAATGGAAGCTTGGGCTACATTTCAGTAAATTTTAGAAAAAATTAAGCAGCTTTGTAGGAGCCGAGAACTTTTCAGATCTTTAAATTGGTGTTAAATTATATGAGGCTTTTATTTCGCTGAGATTCATTCATAGTTATGTTATTCACTAAGGCAATGAATAACCTGAATAATTTTGTCAGTGACTCCGAAGATGATAGATCGACACTTGGGACTAACCTCATCCAATTAGCAGGGCCGTACGGGACGGACATGGTCTGGACGAGATAGGCCTAAGTTAAAATTATTTAGGAAATATTAGCATTTTAAACACCAGGCGATTTTCATGGAATCAAGTGTAAAATATGTCGTGTGATTCCTGTGTAGTTTTTAGTGATCATAATATATTTTCAGAGAGACCAAGACAGTTGTTTCAGTGACTTTAAATAATTAATTGAAGAAATAATTAATTAATTGAGAAGTGGGAGAGAGGAGGAGAGGGGGAATGAGAGGACGAAGAGAGAGCAGGGCGACGAGTGACAAATGGAGTGACCAAGGGGAATGGGAATAGGGAACAAGGGGAAGATGGAGTGAAGAGTAGGGAAGAGAGGCTAAGGGTGGTCAGAGAACGGGGGAGGAGCGTGTACCCTTTTCTTTACATATATATCTAAATGTCTACTTGAGGTTGAAGTGGAAAGGGAAGGGTAGGGAGATGGTAGTGAGGGGAGGAAGAGTGGGAAAAGGGATGAAATAAGAGGGAATAGGAGAGAGAGATTAGGGAAGAGGGAAATGAGATGAAGAAGGAAAAAATGAGGTAGAGGCGAAACGATGGATGAAGAGGGGGAAAAATAGGGAGTGAAAAGTGGATGAGAGGAGAGAGACAGACTTTCCTTGGCGCCACCGGGTCAGGGCTCCGTGCACTTTAGCGTATCCAGGACTATACCGCTAGACCACACTGACTGTACAAAAAGATTGGAAGCCGTGAGACCCTTAACCCAAACCCCGACAGCACTCGGTGGTCAATTTTAGGTACCGATATTTCATCAAATCACCACGAATGTTGGGGCCACGTGAGTAACACCATTGAGAATATAGTTTTCAGTATATTAGGTAAGAAAACTTTGATGCGTTTGGTCTGAATTGGATTCTGGGTGCTTGTATTTGATTTCTGTGAAGGAATCCGTTGTTGAAATTAACATACCTTGCAGAGTCCCAATATGATTGAGACTTGCATGATTGGGCATATCTAACAAATGCAAAAAGTATTCATTCCATCCTGTTCAGTTTTTATTTAATATGTATGTACCAAGTGTCAATCAGTGAACTCTTTTCCTGTCTGACCAATGTAAAAATGTTGAGACACGTTGATGAGATCTTGCAAGAGACACAACCTTCAGGTGTGGATCGTGAATTCTTGATAAGAACAGAGTTCACAGCGATGCTGTTCTTAGAAAAATGCTAATAGTCAATTGTTGATTATGTTGGGCAGTTTTGATCATTCAGTATAAGGAAGAATAAAGTTACAGTATCCTAAATCAGTTATTACCATTGCTCTGCAAAAGGCAAAAATCACGTTTTATAACCAATGAAAAACCAGTGTTTCAGAAATTCATTTGTATATATTATATATATATAATATATATATATATAGATATATATATATATATATAATTATATATATATATATAATGAGTGTCCCACATTATGCACAAAGTTTGCACAAAGGGTGCAAACCCGAAATCATGCTCAGAAAAAAACTTTTCCTTTCATTGTGGCTTATTTTTATACACACACACACATCACACACACTAGGGGGGTCTGGTAGCTGAGCGGACAGCACGCAGGACTCGTAATTCTGTGGCCCGGGTTCAATTCCCAGACCAGACAGAAACAAATGGGCAAAGTTTCTTTCACCCTGATGCTCTGTTACCTAGGAGTAAATAGTTACCTGGGAGTTAGATAGNCGAGGGGGGGGGGGAGGGGGGCACGATATACAGAGTAATATGGCACTCTTTTGCTTAATGCCAACCAGAACCCACCAGTGATGGGCACGTACCCAGCAGCAATTACTGGGTAAAAACAGACATAAATTCAGAAAGGCAAGCATATATATATATTGATATATGTGCTCTAATGAATGTAGCTGGGTAAAAGGGATGTGAAATAAGAATCACAAAATCTAACGTATGGACACATGAAAATAAATTATAGTAAATGTACTGCTTGGAACTTACTCATAGGTGTGGCATGGGGTTACACGTGTGTGTGTGCGTACTCACTTATTTGTGCTTGGGGGGTTGAGCTTTGGCTCTTTGGTCCCGCCTCTCAACTGTCAATCAATGGTGTACAGATTCCTGAGCTACTGGGCTCTATCATATCTACACTTGAAACTGTGTATGGAGTCAGCCTCCACCACATGACTTCCTAATGCATTCCATTTGTTAACCACTCTGACACTAACCTCAGTGTGTGTGTGTGTGTGTGTGTGTGTGTGTACTCACCTAGTTGTGCTTGCGCTTGCGGGTGTTGAGCTTTGGCTCTTTGATCCCGCCTCTCAACTGCCAAAATGGGTAGAAGTCTGTGTCTGTGTGTGTGTGTTTGTGTGTGTCGGTGTGTCACGGCGTCTTTGTGTGTGTATATTTACTATATGTATTTACTATGTAGGCCTGCCGGATCGAACTGTTAGCTCTTGGACCCCACCTTATGTACTCGTTTTCTCTTTCATATCAATTTCATACATTTCTCTCTTGCGCATACACACCCTAGGATGCAGACTACAGCAGGTGTCTAACTCACAGATATCTGTTTACTACTAGGTGAATAGGTGCATCAGGTGAAAGAAATTCTGCCCATTTGTTTCAGCCTCGACCGGGAATCAAACCCGCACCCTTATGACTTAAAGCTCCGAGCGCTCTCTGCTCGGCCAGGAGGACCTGTGTGTGTGCGTGTGTGTGTGTGTGTATACTCACCTATTTGTGCTGGCGGGGGTTAAGTTTCGGCTCTTTGGTCCCGCTTCTCTACTGTGTGTATGCGCGCGCTCTCTCTCTCTTGCAAGAGCGTGTGATTCCAGGGGTCTGAATACGCAAAAAAAATTATCAATGTGAGAATAAGAATAATATAATGTGTATATAAGTTTCTGTGTTTTTTAATCAGCTTGAGTGTATTGAAGGCAGTTCCATAGGGCAATGTTACCGCTTTTCACGGAATATACATACCGCTGCCATAATAGTGTGCTGAATCCACACTCCTGTCCCTTGGGCAGCAATGTCTATAGAACTTCATCAAGCAAAGCGTTCTTTGCACACACACACACACACACACACACACACACACACACACACACACACACACACACACGCTCACACAGCTCTCTCGTGGTTTGTACAAACATGTTTCGCAATATTGCCAGGTATCTGAGCGCGAGGTTACGTTAGGTTAGGTTAGGTTAGGTCACGTGTCAATAACCTTGAGTCTTTGTCTTGTGTTGAGTCGCCGCCTGACAGCATGAAACACGGGAGATTTTGGCCGTCCAAGCACTCGCCGGGTTGTAAATACTGACTCGCGCCATGTTTTTTGCGTTTAGCCTTTGTTTTCTCTGCTATAGAAGCCGTCTGCTATTTGTTATATCATTATATTTGCCAGCTTCACTCTCTCTCTCTCTCTCTCTCTCTCTCTCTCTCTCTCTCTCTCTCTCTCTCTCTCTTTCTCTTTACACAGGTGGGTACAGGAGCAGACAACTTTTGACTACTGTTGTTGGACTGAGACCTCTTCCATCCGATAGGTTCCTGGTCTTGCTCTATTGTTCTCCACTGGTAACACAACTCGCCCGTTGGTTCACAAACAGGTTCCTAATTAGTGTTGGGTGAACAGAGACCAACAGTTAAGAATTGGTTGCCGACGAATGTTGTCTGTGGTTTGTGCAACGTGTGTGTGTTGTGTGTGTGTGTGTGTGTGGTGTGTGGTGTGTGTGTGTGTGTGTTGTGTGTGTGTGTGTGTGAACGGACAGCACTTAGGGGTCATAGTCATAAGGGCCCGTATTCGATTCCCGGTCGAGCAGAAACAAATGGGAATAGTTCTTTCACTTGATGCTTCTATTCACTTAGTAGTAAAAAGATAACAAGGAGTTAAACAGCTGCTACGGCCTGCATCCTGGAGCTGTGTGTGTGTGAGAGAGAGAAATATGTGAAGTAGATATGATGGAGAAAAATAGGCCAGGAATCAGTACATTAGACAACCAACGGTTAGAAAGGCGGGATCCGAGAGCTATAACAGCTCGCTCGTGCAGACACTAAAAGTAAATATAAAGAATAGTTACACTCACACTCATCATTCTTAACCTGGTTATCATGATATGAGTGTGTGAGGGGATGAGTATGAAGCGCCCGCTGGGCTCTCAAGGCACTCTGATTAGCAAAGTTTACTCCAAGGAGTGGAAGTGTAACGCAATACAGATTTTATATATATATATATATATTATATATATATATATATATATATATATATATATATATATAGATTAATAATTCTAACACGAATCTTCTCAATATTTCTTACGTTGTTCTTCACTGTCGAGGGTAATTGAAAAATTAACTCTCCAAAATTCATTGTTTATATTTTTATTTTTGGTATGACGCCTAAAAGCGTTTTGCAAGGGCTTCTTACATTTTCAAAGACTGGTTTACATATATCATATATCATGATTATATTCGATTTAGGTCAGGTGATATGACACAAATGTTTTGGGTGAGGTGACAGAACACGAATCAGTGGGTATAAACATAAGAATGAAAGTAACTACAGAAGTCCTATTGGCCCATATTTTCTCTTGCTGCTTCTATGTTGGTTCGAGGTCATGAAGTGGGTATAATATAGTTATGCGTTAATTGACTGTTAATTGCTAGTGTTGACTTTTTGATGTGTAGTGCCTCACTGATGTCGAGTCTCCTGCTATCGCTGTATCTATCAATGATTTCTGTGTTGCTTGTTAAGATTTCTCTGGTGATGGTCTGGTTGTGAGAAGAGATTATATGTTCCTTGATGGAGCCTATTATTTGTGTTGTTTGTGCACAAACAACAGGGCTCTATCTCTGTCGATCTTAAAACAGGTCGATAGAGCCTGTTTTAAGGGGTAAGTCAGGGGAAAGTCAGATACCCTCTATATACTAGATGGAGCGATACCCCTCCCCCTTTCTTGCTAGAAGGTGGATAAGGACAGATTAGCCTCCCTCCCTCCTAAGAGGAAAAGTACAAATACCGAGGCCCCTTACTAGGAGGAGGAGCAGGAAGATGGCAGATAACCGCCTTGCATGCTTACAAGAGCAGTTTGTGGAGGAGGACAGTTACCAACACCACCTCTCAACCTGTTAGGAAGGACAAATACCCGAATGGTGCTTGGAGAAGTACAGATGTCCTCTCACCCCTCCCCCCTATTACTGGGAGTAGGAGGAGGAGGAGGATGAGAAGGAGAAGGAGGAGGAGAACAGATACCCTTGCTTGAAGCGGAATGCGGTACATAAGTGCCTCTGTTACAAGACCAATTTACCAGCATTTCTCTTGACACAACTGAAAGCCTCGTTTGCGAGAGGTCAGGCCGAGGCTTACATCTCCTCGAAGTTCGTCTCAATCTGCCTCCTCCATCCAGCGAGCTCTGCGACGATTTATACAAAATTACTAATGAAGTTTCTAAATCTGAAACACGTGAAATACTGAAACAAAGTATACCGTAAGGCGAGTTACAGAAATAAAATTATAATGAGGTTTACGAGCCATAAGAAGGCGGCAATCTTCAAGCTCTTATTGGACGGTAAGGAAAGACTCTAGAATATAACAGACTGTCTAGAATTCTTGCTGTGTGGGATGTGGATAGTTTATTATTAGCTTCGTAAGATTACCGAAGACTGAGAAGCAGTGTTGCACATTTCCTCGAAGGAGCGTATAGCGAGAAGCATCTTACGAGAAAAGCGCTCAAAACGGGGTAGTTTCAAGGCACAGCGCGTGAAGGTTCTCTCCGGAGAAAGTTTCGGAGTGTGGAATTGGCATCATTGGGAGAGCGATAAAGGCAGGAAATATAGGTCAACTTATTTGGACGACAGATAGCCTGAACAAAGCCAAATTATGCATGAATTGGAGACTCACGCGAGCGTCTCTCCGGTAAGAAACTATGTTTCCCCTCTCCGTCGTCGTCTTCGTCGTCGTCGTCGTCGTCGGCGTCGTCGTCGTCGTCGTCGGCGTCGTCGTCGTCTGCGTCGTCGTCGTCGTCTTCGTCGTCGTCGGCGTCGTCGTCGTCGGGTGAAGCAGAAGCACAGCAAACATGATATGGTTTATTTTCCATCTAGATTCGAGCTATTCCTTTTATCCTACCTATTTCCCTTTAGAGCACAATCCTCCCAATCGATTTATAGGCAGATCGTCAATTGCTATTGGTGAACAGGGGGCGAAGAGTTAGAGATCAATGCTATTATACCTTCATGTTTAGAGCTCGAAATAGAGGCCCGGGATGAGGGCTCTACCACTGCAGTGTTTAAAGTCTGATAAAGGACGATAATTATCAGGAGAAAACGCTAACCCACTAAGACTATACGACACGTGGAAGGGACAGGAGCTGCGATCCTTTTGAAGATGTATTATAAATACGAAAGTATTTAAGGGAATTCCTGTTTTTTCATCACGTTAATTTTAGTGATTTATATATATATATATATATATATATATATATATATATATATATATATATATATATATATATATATATATATATATATATATATATATATATGCGTCTGGTTAGGCTGAACTGCTTCAAATTTAACGCTTACCAGATCAAGAGGGAGAATGCTTAAACCCTTGGACTCTCTTAGTGGTCAAAGTGTATAAGCAGATTAGACACAAGGGATAATGCCGCCTCGATGATTCTAGCCTTCTATATAGCTTGAGCATGGCACCTAAAACACCAGTAATCCTAGACCTATGACGCCCTAATATAAACCCTTAACCTATTATCCTGTCCTAACACCTTAACTTAGCACTGTCTCTAATACTCAACTTTAACATTTGCCTCTAACGCCTAATGTTAACACCTGCCTTTAACACATAACTGTAAGACTTTTTCTTCTAACGCCTAATTATAACACCTGCCTCTATAACACCTATTAATGTTAGTGTTAGAAAACATATAAGGTAAAATAATTTTTTGTAAATTCTTCAATATTTTCTAATTTTCCTCTTTCTCTCTCAACCCTTTATCCTTTTCTTCTTCCTTTTTTTTTTTCCATTTTTACCTCCTCTCACAACCTTCATCCACCCTTAGCCCTTTCATCCGCTTCCTCCAAAAAACTAATGGCGAAGCGACCTGAACCACAGGAGAATTGGCTTCTATATTTAGCTTGACTGTATGTCGGTCCATGTTGCGTGCTGTCAGTGACATGCTGTTAGTGTGGTGAGCACTGTCAGTGGCATGCTGTTAGTGTGGTGAGCACTGTCAGTGGCATGCTGTTAGTGTGGTGAGCACTGTCAGTGGCATGTTGTTAGTGTGGTGAGCACTGTCAGTGGCATGCTGTTAGTGTGGTGAGCACTGTCAGTGGCATGTTGTTAGTGTGCTGAGCACTGTCAGTGGCATGCTGTTAGTGTGGTGAGCACTGTCAGTGGCATGCTGTTAGTGTGGTGAGCACTGTCAGTGGCATGTTTAGTGTGGTGAGCACTGTCAGTGGCATGTTGTTAGCAGGCTGAGCACTGTCAGTGGACATGTTGTTAGTGTGGTGAGCACTGTCAGCATCATGCTATTAGTGTGCTGAGCACTGTCTTATCGTATCGTCATGATCTGGGTCCCCTTCTCTTGCTTTGAGTCATTACTCTTCTCTCACTTTCAGAGCCATTCTCCCCTCTTCTTCTCCCTGAGTAATTTTATCACCTAACTCCTTCGGAGACAATCTTCCATCTCTCTGTCAGTGAGTACTTCTCTCCACTTTTAGTCTGTGAATCGTTCTGTTTCATTCCTGAGTCCTTCTGTGTGTCATTGAGTGCTTTTGGTCTCTCTACGGGTCCTTCTACGCTCTCCTTCAGGCATACTGCTATCTTATTGAGCCCTTCAGCTCTCATTTTAAGCCTTTTTGCCCCTCTCACTGAACCCCCCCCTTTTCAGTTCTCACTTTGAGACCTTTTCCCTCATCGTTGCTCACATCCTGGGGTAGAAGCGACTTGCCCTCGCCTCAGTTCCTCTCAATTCATTCAATCACTCGCTTTCAGCTTCTTCCTCTACCTCCTTGATTAAATTATTCTTGTTCCCACGACATCAATTACTCTTCTTCCCTTCCATACTCCACCCTTCTAAAAGCGTCGCGTCTGACCTGACCAGTAAGGAGTACAAGACCTGACTACTCCTTCTATGCCTAGTTAAATCCTGTCTCGTAATCAATTTTTTAAATACTTTGTCTTGAAAAAAAAGACTTGATTCATAGCCCAATTTTATGAACTGTCGCTCAACTTTGTTCAGGAACCAAAGACGTAGTTCGTGANGCATGTGTCTGTTTATTAGAATATCCCAGGAAAACAAACCGAAACTGTCTCTATTTTCTGCTTATTACAAACTTGTAATAAAGTTGCTACATCTTGGCTTAACGTGTTTATGACGTATTAGAACGTCGTTACAACTTGCTATATTGGTTGTTATAAATGGTTAGGAGGTGTTAAAACTTGTTCGAACGTTGTACCAACGTCGTAGTTTCGGTGTGTGTTTGGCGGGATACTATTTTGTCTGTCCTTTAGAAGAGACCAATAAATATCTGTCCATTAGAATATGTCAAAATCTCCACATTGTCATTTTGAGTGAAAAATGAAGTATATAACTCTATTTTTAAGCCTTCTTGCATGCATTCTTCATTACCAGTGAATGCTGCACAAACATTCCCATATTCTTCCTTCACTTGCGTATAAATATGATTTCGAAACGGGGGTAAAATAATAAAAATAAACTCTTTATTCTCTCACAAAAATTACCGCTGGCTTTATCTCATTCGAAAAAAAAACTTTATTCCTTCTTTTCTTTTGGATCAGACTCGGTAAAAATTTATTCATGAAAACGGGCCAATTTTTATTTTATTTTATTATTAACTCTTGTCGCTGAGATGGACTCGAAATCCACCGCCAGGAGGCCTATTTGTTTTTAGGAATCGAATTTCGATTGTTATTTTGTGGGTTGGCAGCCTTGTTGACTGTCCAGAGGAGCCCTGCTGACTGTCTCAGCAGCCTGTCTCAGCAGCCTGTTGACTGACACGGCAGACATGTTGACTGACACGGCAGACATGTTGACTGACACGGCAGACATGTTGACTGACACGGCAGACATGTTGACTGACACTGCAGCCATGTTGACTGACATGTCTAACAGCGGCGGAAGCACCGACCTGACGAGAAGGACCAGACCGTTGTTATAAACGTGCAATGTTATAACAATATATATATATATATATATATATATATATATATATATATATATATATATATATATATATATATATATATATATATATATATATATGGCAGTCTGTCCTGCCAAATTGCCATCATTCTCATCAAACAATAGTGTCGAATCGAGTCTTCTCTGTTCCCTGAAGAAACAAATTGGCAGATGACTTTTAAGTGCTTTTCAACAGCATTGAGGACCACTACTCTTTTAAGTGGAATTTAAAGGATGTCGTTTTAAGTTTTCTTTCACTAAAGCCTTGTATTGATATAGGCTCGTGTCGTATAGATTCCAGCTTAACGACCTTGGGACTTACCAAAGCCTTGCTGATTAGGATGCAACATTGCAGTTTCTTTCATTGCGATACACTAAACAGCTGCTGAAGTTTTGCTGAAAATTTTGTTGCCGTTTTCCTTCAGCTCAGTTATTGTGAACAGAGTTCTTGATTTGATACTTCTTCGTTTTGTTCCAGGGCGAATAGACATGTGTCAAATTGCAATGGTTTAATTTCGTCAGTGAATATGCTGTTAGGTAGTTGTTTACACACTTTGTGATCTCAGGCAGTATTTACACATACGAAAAAAAAAGAAATCGTGAGTTAAGGAATATAATAATTTTTTACTTTTCTTGAAAATCATTTCACAACCCAAATTTTAATGTTTGATATTATTCATCGGACGATATTAATGTGTTGTGCTCATTCGTCATTGTTAGGAACTAGGGAACTATCAAGGGAAAGCGCAAAGCCATTTCGACTATATAGCACTTGGAAGGGGTCAGGATAAGGATTTGGGATGGGACGCGTCATTGTTAGGAGTCCAAGTGCTGTCGTGATGACAACGAGATAAATATTGTCGCAAATATACGCTTAGAAATGTGCCTTGCTATGACTAGAATGTTTTGACCACCATGATTCAGATTTAACAAGTTTTTATGCATCATATATAAGACCGATACAGGTATAAGCAGCACCTGCCTGGAATCCGCTCCTCATGGTACACGAGAAAAAAAAATTAAAAAACATTTAAGGTTAGCAACACGATTAGTGAGACACGTAATAGGGTTTAGCTACGATTTTTTTAACTGAATCCCATAATCATAGAAGACAGAAGAACAATGGGAAGTCGTAAAAGTACTCAATCAGCAGTTAAACTGACGTCTTACTGTTGACTGAATACAGTAGATACAATGTGACATTCAGAGAACTATATACCTCACCTCCTCATAGACACTGCTATCTAATGACTGTTAGGCAAGCACAGGAGTCATTAAATCTTTTGCACATAAAATTCAGTAAAGTTTGTGAGGTCTTCATTTGTCACCTTTAGCACAGAAGTTTGGTCGTTGCAGTGATTGAATTTATAGTCAGGGTGACGTACGAGTTGGATTATTGCCTGCACATAAGTATGATGGCCTTATACATGCGACTTGGAGAGTAATCTGACACTTGTAGAATGTTTAAAACTTGGTCAAAGACACAGGGTCGAGTCTGGCTTCCGGACACACCCACGTCTCGAACGTGTAACAAACACCCCCCCCCTCTCCCGAACCTCTACAACCCTATACTTACAAAACTAATTAAAGGTTCCAGGCTCTAGGCTGCTTTAAGACGGTTATGGAAGAATGAACCCAATTTACAACACATATAATGATTGGTTGACTAAGCTATCAAGATTGGGAAACTTTAATCATGATTTGAAACTTTGAAAACAACTGATTAGTTTACCAACCGGTGAGGAACTCCTTCACTCTCTGGAGGTAGTTTGGTTTACTGTATGGTTTCCCATTGTCGAGGTCAGACAGCTTGTTAGGCCTTTTCCCTCTACCCATTAACTGCACTTTACAGTTAATGGGTAGAGGGAAATGCACTTTTGGTCCCCCAGGGTGAGGTAAACAGTAAACCACGTGGTAACTTGTAACTAATTTATGTATCATTAATTCCTAATAAATAATAAAAGTGTAATTGTCAGAGAGCAACATGTAGATGGTGTGAGAGAGAGAGAGAGAGAGAGAGAGAGAGAGAGAGAGAGGTCCGCGGTATTTCAACCACAATGTGAACGCTTTGAACTTGGTTCAATTAAACCTCTTTTGACACCAGAAGCCTCACATCCACCAAATAAATTTGGCCATTCATATGTATTAGAAATCCGCTGATAGACCGCAGTCTGTTTCGCTTGAAATGCAGCTCGTAGCACCTGACCATCAATAATAATGAGGCCTCGAGATCCCTATTCATGGCACTCTGATGTAATACTGAAACACACACAGACACACACACACACACACACACACACACACACACACACACACACACACACACACACACACACACACACACACACACACACACACACACACCTCTTATGTGTATTTTTACACTTAATACTTTTGAAGGGACATGGTGTATGCTTACTCTGTTGTGCCCAGGGCCATCTGTGCTAATATTATTTTTAGTTGACGGTAAATACATAATTTTTTATTATTTGTGTGGTAAACAGTGAATGAATGTATTTTGTTCCGTATCAGACACCTTAATGCACAACTGGTCCAACGCTGTGGTAGGTTGCTGCTATGGATGATTGCTGGAGTGTGGTGGTGCACTGTACACCTGGTTAGGCTTATATCAAGGGGCTCCCTCCCCCTCTCCAATCCCCAAAAGGTCAAAGTACTGATCTTCCCCAAGATGACACCCAATGACCCCCTAAGACAGGGGTCAACCCAAGGACAAATCTTAGGAGGCGCTATTTACTGCTAGGTGAACAGCGGCATTAGGCGATGGGAAACGTGCCCAACAATTTGTTTCACCCGGGATTCGAACCAGGGATGCCCGATTGTGAATCAAAAACGTAACCAACTGTATTATCTTCTTTATATCTGGGTGGAGACGAGTTGTACAATTTTCGTAAGTTTAATGTGTTCCTTCTCATCGAATTGTTGCTTACAGGGGTTGAGTTCCTGTGAGATTGTAAATCGTTGTCATAGTTACACTCCGAAGAGCGACCGAGAACGTTGAAATAAAGTACAATCAACTTGGCTGGGGCTTGTATGATTGTAGGTTACACTCACCTGCAGTCCCTGTGTTCTTCGTTGCCAACAGTGAGCATAAAATCTTCTCATAATCATTATATTTATATATATATGTAATGTGATTTATATATCATAATATATATTGGTATCGCGGGCCAGCAGGCATTCCTTCAAGCATATTTGGCTGATAGGAACCGCATTGCAAGCGTTATTCATTCTGTTGTTCAGGCATTCGAAGCGTATGACAATCTTCTTTGCATTAGCGTCGAGCTGGGTGCTTTGGTTACCGAAATTCATGGTTCGTCTGGGATTTAGGAGAAGAAATGATGTATTATGTTCACAACGTTTCGTTCCTACTTGGAACATCTTTTAAGAGTGAAAGGGAGTTTAGTATGTATGGTATACCATACATACTAGGGATTCCATACATAGAATAATCACCAGCGCTACATCCTGGAGCTGGTGATTACCAGTGCATGAATTCATCAAGTATTTACGTGTCCACTTTCAAAACCTTTATATCTTTTCTTTGATCATAGCTGCTTTGTAATAATTAATTAAACAGTTTATGAATTCTGAAGCACATTCCTTACATTTGCAAGAATTGTACTCAAGCAGCCACTCATTAGAGTATTCCTGCAATTTGGCCAAGTCATTCTACAGCCTCTTGTTGTAGTCCATAAGACTTCATCTTCCCACTGGTGTTGCATCATCAAAACATCCTCACTGGTATAATATTTGCATAATTTAGGAATAGGATGTGACCGAATACTGATCCCTTTGGGACGTGATAGTGACATCTTCGTAACTCTGATCATCCCTCACTGATTGTGATCTCTGGACTTGTGTTACATAGACACGCATTTATCTATGGAAGCACCGTCCTGTTATCAAGCGGATTAGTTCCCGCCTTCACAATGTCAGATGCCATCCGGCAGACCAACAATATGCAATAATTCTTCCATTATTTGCCCTGCCTGGTCTCTAGCATCATTTAATAGAATTCTATTAGCATCTATTTAATAGCATTCTATTATTAAAATTCCAGGAAAATAAGACTCGCGTCCCTACCAAAACCAAAAAGACGATAGAATTCTATTCTATCGTCTAGATAGAATAGATAGAATTCTATTCTATCGTCTTTGAGGTTGAGTCGGTGTCTCACTTCGAGCTCTTTCTCTCACGACGACGACGTCAACATGTTCACTATCGTTTTGTTTTTCATCACCATACAGGAGTATGCATGTGTGTGTGTATGCGAAGCTATGCTGACGTATGTGAAGGGAGAGAGGAAGATTAAAAGACAAACCTGGGGAAAAAATGAACGAACGGACGGAAGCTGGAAATATAGAAGGGAAAACATAACCAAGACTGGAGTGATACTAAAATGATCTGTTGCAATAACAAGGTCATTGACGCTGTCGAGAAACTATATTCATCCAGCCTGTGGATGAGCCCACATCCACATCTATGTGGAGGCTCCACATCCATGTGGATTTGAAGCCTTAGCAGCAGGGTTGGAAAGCTCGTCTCAATTTTCGCAAAGGAACAGTTAATTAAGCCGGAGGAAACTTGTAGTACACCGGCACCACAGTGTGAATCTCCGGGACCTGGAGCTCTGTTCGTCTGGATCATATCCTTTGGTAAGAAAAAGGAGTTTAAGTAACCACTACTACCATACAGTCTTTCTGGAAATTACGAACGGATAGAGAGGGATAAGGAGAGGTAGTGAGCGGGAAGAGGTAGACGACCGAGAGGGCCGAAGAGAGAGAGTGAGAGGGAAGACTAGGAGGATTGGAGGCAATGCCAGGGGATAGTGAGAGAGGAGAGAGAGAGAGAGCTGAGTAGAGGCAGAGAGAGAGACAGACAAATTTGTATGCATTGGTTCACACTAGCACTTGTCTTCACCTTGCACGGAAAATGACATTGAGCTGCCATCTCCCGAGATGACTTACACAGCCGAGCGGACAGCGCTCTGGGGTCGTAGTCCTAAAGGCCCGGGTTCGATTCCCGGTCGAGGCAGAGACAAATAGGCAACGTTTCCTCCCCCTCTTTCTCTTCCCCTAGCAGTAAATAGGTTCCTGGGAGTTAGACAACTGCAACTGCCGGTATCCTTGGAATGTGTGTGTGTGAGAGAAATATGTAGTATGTTGTTTAAGATTCGCTACCTAGAACAAAAATTTCCAGGTAGCACGGGCTATGGTGAGCCCGTAGTAATATGTAGTAGACATAATAAAGGAATAATAGGTCGGGAGTCAGTACATTAGACAACCGACGGTTATAAAGCAGGAGTTCAAAAGCTAACAGCTCGATGTGTTTATTCAAACTTTATTACAAGAAAGGAGTTTACAAAAACGAAAATAAAAGATTTTTTACGGATTTGTTTTGTGGGACTTTCTCTAAATTTATGACCAAACCACACACCAGATGATGAATAGTCGACGACGCTTCGGTCCGTCATGGACCATTATCAAGTTGATTGGTCCGTCCTGGACCAATATCCCCAATCGACTTGACAGTGGTCCAAGATGGACTGAAACGTCGTCGTCTTCTTATCTTCTGATGTGTGGTTTTATCACCATATCTTCAGCCACGTTACTGTGAACTCATCGTTTTCTCTAAATTTCTTGCACTTTCGGTTCCGGTGAGATTTACTTTTCGTATATGAATGATATGCCCGACAGTTCAAGACTCTCCCTAGAACTTCATGAATATTTCTCCAAAGTTTACCATCGTAACTTTCTGCCACAAATCTTAGGAAGTTCTCAGTAATTCAAAGCCAATTTCTGTTCTATTTTTTACAGGTCAAAGCTGTAGTTCAAGATGCTCATCAGAAATTCTTATTGTATATTATCAGTAAGCTCTTGAATTTCCTCAGCAGTTCTAGAATCTCCTCAATTGTTCTAAGAATCTGCTCAGTAGTTTCATAATCTCATCAGTAGGTCTGGAATCTGTTTAGTAGTTCAAGAATCTCTTCAGTTGTTCTAGAATTTTCTAAGTAATTCTTGAATATGCTCAATAGTTCCAGAATATCTTTAAAATCTCGAGAAATTTCTCAGTTGTTTTATAAAATCTTCAGTAGTTCTTGAGTCTTCTCAGTAGTCCAATAATCTCCTCATTTGCTCTTGGCACCTTTCAACAGCTTTCAGTTAAAAACAAAAGAGATTTCTTTCGATTCCCTGAAAAATGTCTATTTCTTTCGTACAAATCCTGACTCCCGTCACCATTGTCCTCAGCTGCTAACTAATATTTGTAATCATTAATTCATCAGAGATTCAGCTAATGCCTTTTGTTTAATATTAATTAGTTCAATATTTTATTTTCCTCGTCATTAACACATTTTTTTAATTACATCCAGACGTTTGTTTTTGCTATTTTTGGGACTAAGAAAAAAATAGCACAATACTAAAATATCAAAATTAATCCTCGTTTTTTATTAATTATTTCATTGTGTCGAGGGACAGATAGCCGGTGTATATATATATGTTAGGCTTATATCAACGTCCATTAGCCCTCTCCCCCCCCCAGGTCAAATTACTGACCCTCCCCAGGATCCAACCCCACAACAAGCTGACTAACTCCTGGGTACCTATTTATTGATAGGTGAACAGACGCATTAGGTCATAGGAAAAGCACCCAACTATTTTTGTCCCTCCTGGCAGGGTATTTATGAAATATAAAAAATGTAGTCTATTGATAGAAAAGGTGTGTGAGAAGCGTAAACAAGAAGAAGAAGGGATAATGGGAAAAATAGATTAGATCTCAAATTAGATTAGAACCCTCAATAGTTTAGACCTCAAAATAGATTAGACCTTAAAATATATTAGACCTCAAAACAGATTAGGCATCAGAATAGGTTAGACCACAAAATAAATTTGACCCCCAAAATAAATTAGACCTTAAAACACAGCTAGAATGCAATTTGTGTGTAGAAACAAAATTACAGATCATGATTTATGTTATAAATGTTCACTGGTCCGATTAATGCAAAAATTCCAAAATGTATGAAGCTACACCTTTTTTTTTCTCAAATAGAGTACCAGAGGAGTACCCGGCGGAGCCCGGGTCTGTGTGTGTGTCTCTCTCTCACTTCCCTTCCATCTTTGTACTCCACTCTACCCTCTCCTCTTCCCTTATCCCCTCCCCACGTCTTCCTCTGTTTCACTCTCTTCCCCACCCCATTTTCACCACTCTGCATTCCTCTTCTCCTCCCCTCGTCTCTTCTGACACTCTCCCCCTCTCTTATTTCCTCTCCCTTCCTCTTTCTCCCCGTCTTTACCTCCTCTTAACATTTCACTCTCACTGTCCCCTCCTCATCGTCTTGGCTCCCCTCTCCCCTCTTCTTCTTCACTACATACTGTCTTCACTGTACGTACTATCTTCATCACTGTAATCATCATAAATTTAATTCATTGTTTTTGAGTAAATCACGAAAACGCGGTTAAACGGCGGTAATAACATTAACATTCTAGAAATAAATATATCATCAATTTAACTTCAGACTTTTTTTTTAAAGCTGATATTTGTTAAAAGTGTGACACAGAAGCCGGCCCCGACCGGACCATGTCCGCCCCCATACCCCAGACTATTCACATTGAAAAGTTGTGTGAGGCTACCCCATAACATCTGGCCTCAAACCTTGAAAAGATAAACGCATCCTGTCTTAACAGACACATACTGTTTTATTTATGCAACTCAATTCACTTTTATTACAAATAGATTCTTTCTGGGGAACTACACCTCTTCCCTCGTGCTCTGCTTATCACCTGTGTCGCGGTGTTTTACCTGTTTATTGCTTACCTGAAGCATTGACTGTTTCCTCTGGCACTACCTGTTACGTTGAGTGATTGTTACAAGCACAAGAAGTAATCTGTGGCACCTCTGGTGCCATGACGAGGCCCACATTGTGAAGTGTACAGGCACTGTGTGTATACCTTCTTGAGATAGACAGACTCAGGATGAATGGTAGACGAACAAACATGAGAAATGGGTATTTGGTCTATTGCAAATTGACTAATTAAAGATATGAAAAATCGGTATCGAGAAATGCCGTCAAATATAACATTATTAAATATCATGTTGTGGACTTTTATAAGAAACGCTGAGGGACGCTAGAGACCCGGAGCCGAGTGAGCTGAGGAACAGTTTGTTCTTCTGTGAATTGAATAAGTTTCGATCCAGGAAAGACCTGGGTAAATACTGGTTTAGAAACCGGGTAGTTGATTTATGAGAGAAATTACGTGGTAGGATAATAGACGTGGGATCGCTGGATTGTTTCAAGCGTAGGTTAGACATATATATATATATATATATATATATATATATATATATATATATATATATATATATAAATTTGGGTGAATATAAACAGGAGCTGCGTCGTGTGTTGATCATTCGGCCTTATTCAGTTTCTTAAATTTTTATGTACAGATTGTCTCTTTGACTAGCTTATTATATACCTTTAACGAGAATGGTGTTACCTTGTCACAGACACGCGGACTGTTAGTCCTGGTTAAGGTTTCCATAGGTACCAACGACTAATTTTCTCCAAGATGCAGCCCCGCAACAGTTGCCTAACTCTCAAGTAATTGTTTACTGCTAGGCGAAGAGTAACGGATTCGGATTCGAACAGTAACAGTAAACGGATTCACAACCGATTGGTTGTGAGTCGACTGCCCTAACTACCTCTTAGAGAACAACTGCAGATAAACACTTTAATGGACTCAAAACTTTTCGAAACACAGCCATTATCTTTTTAAAGTTTCAGTGCTATATCTGAAAGCATGAAATTGCGTAAATAGCATCCGCGAACATAGAGAATTTGCAGTGTAGAATTTGTGGACTTGGTATTGATATTACTCTGAGTTAGGGAGAGCAAACAGTGAAGTTGGAAAGTGGACAACTGCCTGGCCGGATATATGTTGGAAAATGGACAACTGCCTGGCCGGATATTTGTTGGAAAGTGGAAAACTGCCTGGCCGGATATTTGTTGGAAAGTGGACAACTGCCTGGCCGGATATTTGTTGGAAAGTGGACAACTGCCTGGCCGGATCTATTTCGGAAAGTGGGGAACTACCTGGCCGGATATTTGCTGGAAAGTGGACAACTGACTGGTCGGATCTATGTCGGAAAATGGACAACTGCCTGGCCGGATATTTGTTGAAAAGTGGACAACTGCCTGGCCGGATATTTGTTGGAAAGTGGACAACTGCCTGGCCGGATCTATATCGGAAAGTGGACAACTGCCTGGCCGGATATTTGTTGGAAAGTGGACAACTGCCTGGCCGGATATTTGCTGGAAAGTTGACAACTTCCAGGCCGGATGACAGTTGGAAGATGGACAACAGCCTGGCCGGATGACAGATGGAAACATACAAAATAACCACAATAGAATTTCACCGAGTAAAACATTAATAATAATAACATGGTCGCCACGATATTTGTAATCATTAAAACAGTTGATTAAAAAAAAGCCCCATGCGATAAGAGAGATAATTACCCCAAGTGTATGAATAGCTTCTCCCTCGTGTCAACCTACCCTGGGTACCCTGGCGCCCTGGAGAGGCCACTCCAGACCGACAACCAGAACGCTACTCCATAGTCTCCTGAGACTGATGGATGCCTACTACTGTGCATAGTCAAAGCGTTGTCGCCCATCGTAAGTGCCTTGCTTGGGGACTACAGACTGTGCCACCAGACGATTGTAACTTTCCCTAATCAGTTTCAACGTGACTCGAACTAAACAAAGCATTCTGAATGGCGTAGATAATGGCACGAATGAGGTGCATGATAAGAATTTTATTGGCGATCAAACCTTCCGAGGTACCCAAAGGTTTTCTGATTGCCCAAGCTTCCTATTTGTCTAAGCCTTTCTAGGTGCTCATGAATCACTGAGTGCCTAAGCCTTTCTGGGAGGCCTATTCTTCATCGGTGCTCAAGTTTCCTGAGTGTCTGAAGCTTTCCTGGTTCCTCAATTTAAAGCTTTTCCAGGAATTTACCCGGTAAAACGTTCTCGGCCGTACAAGTCTTTCTGGGCGATCAAAAATTTCCAGTAGTTCAAACATCTCCGATCGTTCAAACATTCCCTGCACCAGATCGACATAAGCACCAGGTCGACACAAGCAGTTGGTCGACCCAAACTCCAGGTCGACACACGCACCAGGTCGACCTTGGCTGCTAACAATTTAGGGACTTAGCCCTCATTGGTCATCCTCGAATACCCCTCTATTGTTTTAAACACGAAAAGTTATTTATTTTTTAAATTCACCCTGAATAATGTATTCTAAATGAATAATAATATTCCGTCGTAATTCCCCGAGTTTTTCTCTATGTAAAGTGCCATCCCCACAAAAAAAAAAAACGCAATTTCATGGCTTATTTGAGTTCAGAAAGATTTCTACCATTTTTGTTTTCCAGCAAAGTTTTTCATTAAGTTCATTATTGCACATTAACTGTTGAGTTACATTTGACAAAGAACATTACTGAAACATCTTTTGTTATACAATTTCCGCAGTTGGGGGACGGGTCAGCTTATTATTAGGGTTATCTTTATAGCTTTAGCTATGAACAGCTAAAGACTGCTTTTAAACATACCACTTTCGAAACATACCACCAAAGAGCCATAAAGATATACCTCAAGGCATTCCTTACCTTCAAATGAGTCGATATCATTTTCCTTCGACGACCGATGCACTGCCCATAATCGCCAAGAATTGATTGGTTGTTGCCGCCGGAGGCGGCTAGTTTATTGTGCACCCCATACTCCTCCCGTGAGCGGTAGCGCAAAAATCATTACAGAGGGCACAAAGGGTCTTTATCAGACCTCAACTTAGATTATTACTTAAACAATTTCATCTATCCTTCACACCTTATAAATACAATGTCAGCTAGTTACAGAGAATGTTCTGTTTCAAGGGCTATATATTAACAGTAAGTCATTATACATACATGGTAGGTCTTATCGCTAATACACAATCGTTTGAGCAGTGGAGATATTACAGGATTTCAGGTATTTTATCCTTGGTAATAAGATAGGTTGCCATATCATACAGCATGAACTTAGATTTATCTCTAAATGGCTCAATTTTACTACATTCCAAGATATAGTGTTCGAGTGTGTGTCCCTGTCTTTGTCCACACACTGTACACTTTGCTTCATATAGATCTCTATACAAGCCGAACTGCCAGGAACATAACAATCACCCGGCATTCCCATCAATGTGTAATTCGAGGAAGACCTCGCTCAAGACCTCGTGATTGAGGGGCGGATGTGTTGGGAGAGATTACGACTATTAGGAGGAGCTTGTAACGACTGATGAGACGCGGAATGGGTAGAAGGGCGTCTGGAACCCCTTGAGGAAAGCCCTGAGTTGGTGAGAGAGAGAGTGGAACAGCTGGGAAGAGACTGGGGCAGGTAGTGGGGAGAGTGGAACAGCTGAGGATAGATTTGAACAACTAAAGATACTGGATCAATTGGGGAGACTGGACTAACTGAGGAGACTAGGACTGAGACTTGAACAGTCTTAGAACAACTGGGATCATCTTATAGGAGAACACCTTATATTACCGTCACCTTATAGGAGAATGGAACAACTGAGGAGACTCTCTCACTACTGAGGAGAAACTGGAACACCTGAGAAGATGCCTGAACAGCTGAATGCAAGAATGGAACAGCTAAGAAGAACAGCTAAGAGACTGGAACAGATTAGAAAGGCTGGAACCTGAGGAAAGACTTGGGTGAACAGCTAAAGACCGACTGGAACAAACTGTGGAGAGGATGGAACAACTGATAAGCGACTGGAACAGACGATGGAGACCATAAGAACTATTACGCTTAAAACAGAGACAATCTTCTTGAGGTTATCTTGAGATGATTTCGGGCTTAGCGTCCCCGCGGCCCGGTTCTCGACCAGGCCTTCTTTTTGTTACACACTCCCGGAAACCAGTAAATAGCAGCTGTCTAACTCCCAGGTACCTATTTACTGCAAGGTGAACAGTGCATCAGGGTGAAAGAAACTGCCCATTTGTTTTCGCCTATACGGGGGATCGAACCCAGAACCGAAGCGCTGCCCACTCAGCTGTCAGGTCCAAAGAGGCCCAGGTCAGACAAAGAGCAATAACATTTAGTAAATTGAGAAATCAAGCGAGAAAGCCTTGATATATGTCAATAATGGCAAACACGTTGTAAACACCGGTTTTGTAACTATAGATATAAACATTTATTATGAAGATACTTGAAGAGAACATTGTTGACCAGACCACACACTAGAAGGTGAAGGGACGACGACGTTTCGGTCCGTCCTGGACCATTCTCAAGTCGATTGAGAATGGTCCAGGACGACCGAAACGACATCGTCCCTTCGGCGGCAACAATCGAAACGTCGTCGTCCCTTCACCTTCTAGTGTGTGGTCTGGTCAACATTCTTCAGCCACGTTATTGTGACTCATTGCCTGCACTTGAAGAGAACATTTAATAAATGCCTTCAAGCAGTTTGGAAATAGAGAGGGGGGGGGGTGAGCATCACAGTCGCCCTCACCACTGATGTAAACTAATCTGCATTCGGGAAACCGAATTGAGTTGCAACAAGAATTTATTGTTTGAATGATAATGTCCATCACAAATTAGCATACAAAAGAGACATATATGATAGGAAATTCTGAGACAANCTCTTGTAAATAGATTGCACGAAGCATGAGCCCCTCCCCCCCCCTTCCTCAACGACGTTTTCTCCTATTTTTCGTAAATTGGTTTGAGTCTGTTGACTTTACACATATACATGTAATGGTTAGTAGTATATTATTTGCAGTATATGCATGTGATGTAGAATTATAGATTATGTTTGCATACATAAGATTATAGTGCTTAATGGGAGTACACAGGGTCGGGTCGAACCTATGTCACACCCACATACTTTGCGCAAGTCTAAACACGCGAGCCACCGTCTTTAACCACCACCCATCTCCGTCTTCTCACACTGCCGTCTCCCGTCTCCACACACCGCTCCCGTATAGTCTCCAAGCACACACACACACAACAGGGCCCTTCCCTGGTCTCCACAAATGGCTCTACCCTTTCGGTCTTCGCGTACCGCTCTCGGTCTCGCTTCTTATACTGCCTCTAACTCGTCTGGGATGGTCGTATACTGCCTCTAACTCGTCTGGATGGTCGTATACTGCCTCTAACTCGTCTGGGATGGTCGTATACTGCCTCTAACTCGTCTGGGATGGTCGTATACTGCCTCTAACTCGTCTGGGATGGTCGTATACTACCTCTAACTCGTCTGGGATGGTCGTATACTGCCTCTAACTCGTCTGGGATGGTCGTATACTGCCTCTAACTCGTCTGGGATGGTCGTATATTGCCTCTAACTCGTCTGGGATGGTCGTATATTGCCTAACTCGTCTGGGATGGTCGTATACGCCTTTAACTCGTCTGGGATGGTCGTATACTACCTCTAACTCGTCTGGGATGGTCGTATACTGCCTCTAACTCGTCTGGGATGGTTCGTATACTGCCTCTAACTCGTCTGGGATGGTCGTATACTGCCTCTAACTCGTCTGGGATGGTCGTATACTGCCTCTAACTCGTCTGGGATGGTCGTATATGCCTCTAACTCGTCTGGGATGGTCGTATATTGCCTCTAACTCGTCTGGGATGGTCGTATACTGCTTCTAACTCGTCTGGGATGGTCGTATACTGCATCTAACTCGTCTGGGATGGTCGTATACTGCCTCTAACTTGTCTGAGATGGTCGTATACTACCTCTAACTTGTCTGGGATGGTCGTATACTGCCTCTAACTCGTCTGGGATGGTCGTATACTACCTCTAACTCGTCTGGGATGGTCGTATACTGCCTCTAACTCGATAGTCGTTACACACACACATTACACCGTCAACTTTTTCCATATTCTCCTAAAGGGCTCGCATCTTCCGAATATTCATGACGTCGCTTTCAAGTCCTTTTTCGACCAACTTTTCCTTAACGAGATCTTTTTCCTTGGGAAATTTGATCCAGAGAGAGAGAGCATAAATTCTCCATTCGTGGGAAATTCGCTTCCTTGTTTGCCACGGTGTCGGGATAATTGCGTGAAGCCCTTTCTTTGTCATAAATGGCATTGATGAAGACATTGATATTGATTTAGACAATTTCAGTGATGCTGGTCATGGCATTGATGAAGAAAAATGTGATTGATATGGTAATGGCTTTAATGATGAGCAGTGTCATTGATGTGGTCAATGACATCGATTAAGTCTATGATATTGATGTAGACTACGACATTTATTTTAGACAATGCCGTTGATGTAGACAATAACATTGATAACAAAACAACAAAACAAAATGCCTCGTCAATCGACTTGATAATGGTCCAGGACGGACCGAAACGTCGTCGTCTCTTCACTTTCTAGTGTGTGGTTTGGTCACATTTTTCAGCCACGTTATTGTGATTCCTCGTCTGCAAAAAAACAAAAGACAACTATAATGACTTTAAAAGTGAATCCAGTGTCGCCTGTCAGCTTTTACAGGCGTCATGTCACCAACTTATAAAGTCTGTATACTCTATGTCATCTACTTCTAAAGTCTGTATACTCTATGTCATCTACTTATACAGTCTGCACTGTCTTCGTAGATCTTTTTTACTGTCCACAAAGACCGTAAATAAATTGCAATACTTCGGCCTTAAATCCTTTACGAGCCGTCAAAACCGCTTGTCAACCTTTACCCAGCGTGTTAAGGGCAGGTTACGTCTCTTTGCGTCTCGAGTTGTGTCTGATTAACGTCAGATTAACGCTTTGAAATGTTAGTTACGGGCTCACCATAGCCCGTGCTACTTAGAACTTTGTTCCTGGTAGCGAATCCTTAACAACAACAATTTGAAATGTTGACTAAGTATAAGAGAGGAAAGTTGCATTCAATGAACGTTAGAACGACGCTTTTAAACGTTAATCCTGAATCATAGGTGAAGTGTCATCTAATGAACTTCAGATCAACGTTTTTAAACGTTTATCCTGTATCATAGGTGAAGTTGCCTCTGAAGAACGTTATATCGACGCTTTAAACGTTGATTTAGGCCGGTATGTCTGTACATTACAACAAGCCAATATGTTCGGCCATTCAAATATGCCCGTATGCATGTGTCTGTTTATTAGACCCAGGAAACACAAACCGAAACTGTCTCTATTTTCTGCTTATTACAACTTGTAATAAAGTTGCTACATCTTGGCTTAACGTGTTTATGACGTATTAGAACGTCGTTACAACTTGCTATATTGGTTGTTATAACTGGTTAGGAGGTGTTAAAACTTGTTCGAACGTTGTACCAACGTCGTAGTTTCGGTGTGTGTTTGGCGGGATACTATTTTGTCTGTCCTTTAGAAGAGACCAATAAATATCTGTCCATTAGAATATGTCAAAATCTCCACATTGTCATTTTGAGTGAAAAATGAAGTATATAACTCTATTTTTAAGCCTTCTTGCATGCATTCTTCATTGCCAGTGAATGCTACACAAACATTCCCATATTCTTCCTTCACTTGCGTATAAATATGATTTCGAAACGGATTTAAAATAATAAAAATAAACTCTTTATTCTCTCACAAAAATTACCGCTGGTTTTATCTCATTCGAAAAAAAAACTTTCATCCATTCTTTTCTTTTGGATCAGACTCGGTAAAAATTTATTCATGAAAACGGGCCAATTTTTATTTTATTTTATTATTAACTCTTGTCGCTGAGATGGACTCGAAATCCACCGCCAGGAGGCCTATTTGTTTTTAGGAATCGAATTTCGATTGTTATTTTGTGGGTTGGCAGCCTTGTTGACTGTCCAGAGGAGCCCTGCTGACTGTCTCAGCAGCCCTGTTGACTGACACGGCAGCCATGTTGACTGACACGGCAGACATGTTGACTGACACGGCAGACATGTTGACTGACACGGCAGACATGTTGACTGACACGGCAGACATGTTGACTGACACTGCAGCCATGTTGACTGACATGTCTAACAGCGGCGGAAGCACCGACCTGACGAGAAGGACCAGACCGTTGTTATAAACGTGCAATGTTATAACAATATATATATATATATATATATATATATATATATATATATATATATATATATATATATATATATATATATATATATATATATATAATATGGCAGTCTGTCCTGCCAAATTGCCATCATTCTCATCAAACAATAGTGTCGAATCGAGTCTTCTCTGTTCCCTGAAGAAACAAATTGGCAGATGACTTTTAAGTGCTTTTCAACAGCATTGAGGACCACTACTCTTTTAAGTGGAATTTAAAGGATGTCGTTTTAAGTTTTCTTTCACTAAAGCCTTGTATTGATATAGGCTCGTGTCGTATAGATTCCAGCTTAACGACCTTGGGACTTACCAAAGCCTTGCTGATTAGGATGCAACATTGCAGTTTCTTTCATTGCGATACACTAAACAGCTGCTGAAGTTTTGCTGAAAATTTTGTTGCCGTTTTCCTTCAGCTCAGTTATTGTGAACAGAGTTCTTGATTTGATACCTTCTTCGTTTTGTTCCAGGGCGAATAGAGATGTGTCAAATTACAATGGTTTTAATTTCGTCAGTGAATATGCTTGTTAGGTAGTTGTTTACACACTTTGTGGTCTCAGGCAGTATTTACACATACGAAAAAAAAATCGTGGATTGAATATGTAATAATTTTTCACGTTTCTTGAAAATCATTTCACAACCCAAATTTTAATGTTTGATATTATTCATCGGACGATATTAATGTGTTGTGCTCATTCGTCATTGTTAGGAACTAGGGAACTATCAAGGGAAAGCGCAAAGCCATTTCGACTATATAGCACTTGGAAGGGGTCAGGATAAGGATTTGGGATGGGACGCGTCATTGTTAGGAGTCCAAGTGCTGTCGTGATGACAACGAGATAAATATTGTCGCAAATATACGCTTAGAAATGTGCCTTGCTATGACTAGAATGTTTTGACCACCATGATTCAGATTTAACAAGTTTTTATGCATCATATATAAG
>WNGS01163947.1:3986915-4003366 GCA_020271785.1 Procambarus virginalis
CCTATTTGTGAAAATTAATATATTACATAAATTCATGGAAAATTTTTACGGTGTACTATTACCCGAGGAGAATATATTTCAGTGGAATATATACCTGAGGAGACTATCTTTTGAGTCGAATATATCCAAAAGGGCTGAATATATTTATGGAAATGTTCTTGGTGGAAAAGAGGAAGGGGAATTCGTGTGTTCCCTGAAGATGCTATCACTATAGTGTTCCGGTAAGTCGTCTCGCAGAAGTCGGTCACGTCATGTTAATGTTTTTGTGCTCTTTACGACCGACAGTAAAAGCCCAAGACCTCAATTCTCTATCACCACTGTATTGTGAAAGTATGTTCACTTTCAGCTGTAGCTGTGCGTATGTATGTATGAATGAATGTATGAATGTATGTATGTATGTGTGTGTATGTGTGTATTTATTTATTGTGTTCTGTAATTGTCGTCTGTTTTTGTCATTCTGGAGTCACTTTCAAGGGGACAGTCTGGTGTGAATGAGAGAGGCGGGGACACATTCCGGGTGCAGGACTCGCCTGAGAGTCGTTTTCCCAGATCTTCTCGCTGATAAACTGACTACCATAGAGTGGTGATGCTTGAGTGATTGAGACATAGAGGAAGAAGTGGAAGAAAGAGAAAGGAAAGAGTGATAGACAGACACACAGACGAACCAAATCCTGACTAACTGAAAATCCGGTATAAAAAATTAGAACTGAAAGAGATTGAAAATGATACATTGCAAAACAAAGCAGATGTTCTTCTTATTTTAGGACTCACATCTTCATAATGTAAACAACTCAATTTCAGCTCACAAAATAATTTGCATATGTTACTTCGCTCTCATACCAACTCTCTCAGCCGTTTCTTTAAATGTCACCTTGTCCAGTACGCATCATTATGGATCATTATCGTGTCGAATATGGACGACTTTCGGTCCGTTCTGGCTCATTATACGACTTGATAATGGTCCAGCACGGACCGAAACATCGTCGCTTCTCCATCTGGCTCATTATACGACTTGATAATGGTCCAGCACGGACCGAAACATCGCCGCTTCTCCATCTGGCTCATTATACGACTTGATAAGGGTCCAGTACGGACCGAAACATCGCCGCTTCTCCATCTGGCCATTATACGACTTGATAATGGGTCCAGCACGGACCGAACATCGTCGCTTCTCCATCTTCTGATATGTGGTTGATCTGTTAACCATAGCACCAGCTTCAACATCATTCCACCCACCATCACAGCCCCACTCCAGCAAAACACCAGCTACAATCCTCCACCGCAGCACCACCTACAGTCCCCACACCACATCACCACCTACATTACCACATCACAACCCACCGACACACACTATTCCCACTATGACTCTCCACAACACAAATATACGACGGATCTATGTACTGAGCTCCACAATCCTCTTTACAATATCTTGGACCAACTTACCGCCTCAGTAAGCATGCAAAGAGGCCCAAAAAATTCATTGAAGATCCTCCCAGCACTCTAACAAGTCTTGGAGACAGCGGCGTTGCTCGAGGCGTTTTCATGGTTTTTTTCCTTTCAATTATGCTGTATCAAATTTCCTGTTATAAATTCGTAGGGATTTTATTGACAATTGAATAATGTTTATTTTATATTTATGAGAATTGTATTCATTGGAATAAAATAAGGATGTTTATTTTTAATTAATATAATGAGTCTTGCGTTTAAATGACGAGTCTGAGTTTAGATAATGAGTTTTAAATCAAAATACGAATTTTGAATTGATATAATGAATTTTTAGTTAATATACTAAATGTTTAAAAACTATATTGTTTTGATTTGAATGAAGAGTTTTAATTAAATATTACAGTTTTTAATTAGAATAATGAGTTTTAATAAAGTGCATAGTTTTAAGATAAAGATAATGAGCTTCAGCTAAAGATATGAACTTAGACATTATTGAATTAGTAAGATTATAATGATATAATTATTTGCACTTCATGAAAATCACTGGCTGAGTCTTCCATAAACAAATATGACAATGTTACATTTAAAAGGATCTACCCTAACAAAGCACTGTAATAACTTTATGTAATTAACCAAGCTTATCAAGGGCGATGGTCCTTATCCCGATGGAACGTTAATTTCACGATGGTTATTACTAGACTAATGAACCGGTCAATAGCAGAGGAAATTGTGGAGCATTAAACGTAAGGACAGGTTGTTTGAAATATTTTGAATAGATACCCACATAAACATTATATCCTACATATGTATATATATATATATATCTATATATATATATATATATATATATATATCTATATATATATATACAAATACACGCACATGCATTCATTTACAAACACACGCGTTTATTTACAAATAAATGCATGAAAACACAGTGTTTAATAGTCATACACGAAGTACTATTGTCAAAATTAGCGGACAATTTACTCCCTAATTCGAGAGCATTCAACCAACACTTTGTTAGAAAACGGGGGATGTTAAGGCTAATTTTGTAAGCCAATTTTTTTTTTTCGACAAAACACGAGGCCACTGACCCGACGAGTACCAATTATGTGGCTAATTCAACTGCCATAGTGCCAGGTCAGGGAAATGTTGCTGTGTGGGAGTGTGTGGGAGTTTGTTGGCGTCGGTATGTGGATGTGAATGGGGGTTGGTGTGTATGTGTGTGGGTCAGTGTTGTGAGTATGTGTGGGTGTGTCAATGTATGGATGTGTGTGTGTGTGAAGGGGAGGGGTGTCTTGGTGTCGGTATTTCTGGTTGTGAGATGGGTCAGTGTGTGTGTGTGTGTGTGTGTGTGTGTGTGTGTGTGTGTGTGTGTGTGTGTGTGTGTGTGTGTGTGTGTGTGTGTGTACTCAGTGCTCGTTGAGCTATAGTCGATTGATCAGCTTATGCCGCAAGCCCTGCCCCTAAGCCCCGCCTTTCGAACATCATTGGTTCAATACAGTGACTATTTTCAATCGATTTTCTTGTGTTATTTACATTTAATGTTGTGTTCAACGGGTTTCGACAACTTCTTCATCTAGTAAATTCCGCATATTTATGACTGAGAATGGAAAGTTTTTTTCTAACATCCGGTAACTCATTTCTGTTTCATTCTTCCAATTAGGTCCTCTCGTTCAACAGTTCCTTAATTTGAACATTACCTCTATCTACTTTGTCAGTCCCCTTGTATCTTGTACGTCGTTGTGATGTCCGTTCTATTTCTTCATTTCTCCAGTGTAGTGAGATTCAGTTACATCGGTTTCCTTCAACGCTCAGTCCGCTTCGCTCAGGAACAGCCTTTTTGCATAATTTTGATCATTTTCAAATTTTGTTTTGTGCTTTTTCAGATAGGGGTTCCATGCTGGGGCGGCATACCCAATAATAGGTCTCACAAAGTATAGATACAGCGCTCGGAAGTGATCTTTATCCAAGTTCTTGAAGGATAACCAGAGGTTTGTCAGAATGACGTCTGCAGCCCTCGTTATTCTGCTGATGTGTGCCTCTGGTGTTAGAGCTCCATTTGTATCCATTCCTAAGTCTTTCTCTTTTCCAGATGCTGGAAGTTGCATTCCCTTTTTCCTGTCCTGTATTTGAGGCCTTCTTGCTTCAACTCCTCTTCATAATCTTGAAATTGTCAGCGTTAATGTCTAGTAGCCAGTAGTAGTAGTCTAGTAGTACTCTGACTATCTCTTTAGACTGTTTAGGTCATCTTACAATGCACTGTAATCCCCCTCAGTCCTGAAGCGTTAACTTAGGATATTCGGTAAACACGAATAAAAATATGTTCACCTCGTCTTTTTTGATTATTTACATATATTGGGAATAATATTGGTTCCAGTACCAACCCTTGAAGTGCACCACTTTTTATTTCTCTCGCCTGTACTCACTATATCAGTCCTCACTCCGCGAGTACTCACTATACAAGTCCTCACACTACGAGTCCTCACTCTGCCGGTCCTCAGTTTCCCCGTGCCCGATATCTGATGGTTTTAAGTTAAAGTTTTGTTAATTGTGACACGATTACCAGGGGCTCTCGTGCTAATAATTACGTAGTGCCTAGTTAGTCGACGCTAAAACGGAAGCTTTTGCAGCATTCTCGCTTTTATTTTGAGTTTTTAGATTGTCCCTTGACTCTAATTACTTGTGTGGTGTTTGATGCATGATTACTGTTGTTGTTGCGATACGGTGTGACCCTTGACCCTCGGCCGCATGCATGGTCCAGCTGCTGACCCTCGGCCACATGCATGGTCCAGTTGCTGACCCTCGGCCACACGCATGGTCCAGTTGCTGACCCTCGGGCACAAGCATGGTCCAGCTGCTGACCCTCGGCCACAAGCATGGTCCAGCTGCTGACCCTCGGCCACAAGCATGGTCCAGCTGCTGACCCTCGGCCACAAGCATGGTCCAGCTGCTGACCCTTGGCCACAAGCATGGTCCAGCTGCTGACCCTCGGCCACATGCATGGTCCAGCTGCTGACCCTCGGCCACATGCATGGTCCAGTTGCTGACCCCTCCCTGACCACATCTATGGTCCTGCAGATACACCTCATCCTTGTGACACTGTTACCTCGCCCCTGTCATAGGTGGTTGAGAGGTGATTGGGGTTTGAGAGACTGGATTGGGGGATCGAGAGGTGGCGCCAATTAAAAGTTAATGACCGCTAAGACTTACATTGAGATGCTCAAAAAATACAGTGTCACAATTTTTTTTCCTAGTAACACAATCAGTACTGAGACAGTTGTCTCATTACCCCCGAGCGTGTTTACCTACGTTCTGTGCTGTTCAAAAGCTGTATAAAAAGTCTAACTTTCAATACAAGACCATCCACTTCTTTCATCGAGTGATAGAAAGGATTAAAAAGCTGAATATATCAAATTCCAATGGTCCCAAAAAACTGGAATTCCTGTAATTATAAGTCCCTTTATTTGAAATCGATCCTCCAGCTCCATTCGAGTGACGATCAGGTACTCTGGTTTCTCGAGTGAAATTCCTGTTGTACTGTTACCAAAAGAAGTACCTGGTATTTTCCACCCCCAGCGCGGTACTTGAATGCGGCTTGCTTGAACGAGATGAAGTGATATCCTTGTAGACATCGGTATGGGTTCAGCTGTGCCTTCTCACTTTTTACTAATTAGTATTGCTGTTGTGACGAAGGTGCAACAGCACCTTCTGCCAAAGCAACCCTGTGCTTTGGCAGAAATACATGTATATATATATATATATATATATATATATATATATATATATATATATATATATATATATATATATATATATAATACCTAGAAGGGGTACCACCTCTGGTACAAGTGTAGGGACCCATAGCCTCGGAGAAGAAAATAATGAGTATTCAGAGAAGACCTTGTGGATCCTCACTGGACACTTTGATATTTTCTCGATATATATATATATATATATATATATATATATATATATATATATATATATATATATATATATATATATATATATATATATATATATATATATATATATATATATATATATATATATATATATATATATATATATATCTTGGAGGGAAACGAGAGAGAGAAAGAAGCGCTCATGCGGACACGCCCGCGGGCTACAAGAACGATCGCATAACGTGATTGTGTTAGTAATCTAAGTCACTCAAAAGTAATATTCACCTGCATTGTACAGAACTTCACTCGAATGCTGACCTGTAAATAGCAATTATTTGAGTGGATGAATGTAACCAATTTAGTTTCTATTTGCTATTCTTGACCTGTTTATTCCTTTGACATTTATAAATGTCAAATATTACAGGAAGTCGAGCTCAGGCGCTGAAAAATCACAATTTTTATTTCAGTCGCACGAATCTAAAACGAATTGTTTCGGATATATTTTACCTGAATTTACCTGATGGCCACCTTCTCTAGCGGCCTTGACGTTGATGGACGCATAGTTTCAAATGGCCTAGGCCGGGACAGGAAGCCCTGATGATTAGCATCCCTAGTGGCTTCAAACTTTCAAATATTGCAGTGAGATTTTGAGTCTGCTGGAGAATTTATTTGGGCTGAAACATTATAACCCCTAACTCCAATATTTAATATATATTTTTTTTTGCACACCAAAAATTTTTGTACTTCTGTGCTCTGTTCTCGATTACCTGTTGTACTCTTCCTATACTCCAATAACTACTATGCTCTGAGTAATTATTGTTCTCTACAAACAAAATTGGAATACAAAATTATGTAACCAGCTACGACTCTCTTGTAAACAATAAACATTACTCCACATGGCAAGTCAGTTGGTTATTCAACACACACTATTGTTTCTGTACATTTTCCAATACTTGTTAGTTTATCCTCAGGCTGCGAGTATTTCCTATCAGAATAGCATTTGTGAATTAAAAGTTTTCCTTAGGGAGGAGAAATCGTTGGAAAACATTTATACCAGGTTTATATTTTCTACCCAGTGATGGTGGTGGGTTTCAGTTATATTAATTTTACGCACTTAAGTTGCGAGTAAAATACAATAAGTTAGATGATATCTATCACTTCCATTCGTAAATGGTAGAGTTTCCAGTCGTGTTATCTAGCTGCTTGCGAGAGGGAAGTGGGGTGGGAATAATGGCATCTTTGGATGCGTAAATATTCGCGCATATACAGGATATCAAAACACTGAATTGAATTACTTATTTTTCCTCTGCTGCTTCACACATACACACTATTGATGCAAGCATTTAACATTACTGAGTATTTATTAATATTATATTCAGGCCTAGATACTCATTTATAAAATGTTATATTTTTGATATTTAATTAGCAATATTGTAGTATTTTAAATTTCACGTTATTATGCCATTTTTGCTCTGAACAACTCAGATTTTTATATTATTCAGGAAAACTCTTCGGTAAAGTCAGGTTGCAATTTCCTCCTTTCCATTCTGAAGCTTATCCTCCGTCACAATTTAAACACAAATATGATACAAATATGATGGAAACACACATCTGCCGTGCACTCCTTATTTCGTATGTTCCATCCCACATTTGAAGCATAATGTGTAATCATATATTACCTCCAGGTTCTGTGACCTTTACTCACTCCACAATCAGAAAACGAATAACATTTGTAATGCTATTTCTGAATTTTATGTGAAAGAGGAAATGCAACCTTAGGTATCTGCGCTTCCTGAAATTTGTATCAAATGAGATTAACTTCTCGTGTCAGTTCCAACATTTTTCTTCTTAGACTTTTGTTTCCTTGGCTCTCGTTGCTTTTACTTATATTATTTTCACCTCGAGCTAATGAAAATTTTATTATTTATTGGACGAGAATATAAACAGACCCCATTCAGTAGTATATATAATTGAACAATAGACACATGAACGTAGTTAATTTGTCAGCACAGAGAGCTTAACACCAGTTCCCAAAATAAAATGTCAACAGTCGACAGGAAAAGTGTGCCAAATTGTTTTTTCTTAAAGAGTCATGGGCTGGGTGGGCGTACGCTCTCTCTCTCCTCATTTATTCACGAATGAAAAAACATTTTACATTTGCCTTTCCATCCTCGTCGACGGCAAAGCTGCGTCTGTGTGAAGAAGTTATGTCGTCCTACCAAAATTTGCATGTTGTAATACGGGGGTTGAGCACGAGAACCTAAAATATTTAACATTGAATTACAAAAAAAATCGTATTTTTACCAAAGAAAATAAACAAAGAATCATCTTAAAATCATTGGCAAGAGAACTCCAGGAAAATAATACAGTATTTAGATTTTTTAACACCATATTGTAACAATGTAAAATGGTCTTTTTTTCAAACATTCAGTTTATTTTTACTACCATTAGCAACAAATTACCAATCATGTACAGTGATAAACTTTATATGTTTATAACATCATGATAATTTGTGTGTGTGTGTGTGTGTTTGTCCCTGTCAGGATCTGCGAGGAGAAATACTTATCATTCACAATGTTTCTGTCCATTAGCTGAAACACCTGTCAGCATTCATCAGAATGCGGAATGTACTGTCCATACTGTCAACAGTCGATCACAGTAGCTGAAACAATTTCTGTTTATCAAATGACAAATGACTATACAAATATAATGATATCGTTATTACAGTGATTATAATGATTACAGCCTCCCAGCGAGCATAAGAAATATTGCCGGAACAACCGTGGACATCTTCAAGAGGACACTAGATTGTTTCCTCCAAGGAGTGCCAGACCAACCGGGCTGTGGTGGATATGTGGGCCCTGCGGGCCGCTCCAAGCAACAGCCTGGTAGACTAAACTCTCACAAGTCAAGCCTGGCCTCGGGCCGGGCTTGGGGAGTAGAAGAACTCCCAGAACCCCATCAACCAGGAATCAACCAGGTATCGTTCCATAGCGATGACTCTTATCACCTGTTTAGCATCTTTCCCTGGCAGACAGGTGTGGGGAATCTTTATCTGGTTAACAGGTATAGGGCATCTTCACCTGTCAACAGGTATGAGGCATTTTCACTTGTCACCAGATGTGAGGCATCTCCACCTGGCTGACGGGTGTGGGTCATCTTTAAATGGCTAACAGGTGTAGAGTATTTCTACCCATTTAACGGGGTGGAACATCTCTATCTAGCTAACATATATGTTAACTTCATCATCCTGACAGGCGTGAAGCATCTGTCCTTGTCTGAATCGCAGTATCCATCACTTCTTCCCTATTATAAATAGGCCACAGCCACAGAAAGAACTTACTGGTTACGTCAGAACAAGTGAATAATGGAAAATGTTGGTTACTGGTTCATTTATGTCTAGCCTACGCTTGAAACACTCTCGTGATGGTACTTCAATTATGTTACCTGGTAACTTGTTAAATAGATTAACCACCTTATTTCCAAACCACTATTTCTCCAGGTCTTTGCTGAATCTAAACTAATCCAATTTATGTCCATTGTTTCATGTTTTATTTTGTGTTGATATTTTTAACTCATTTCTCATACCCAATTTTTTATTATTATCACTTTCATTAATTGATATACTTCAGTCATGTCACCCTTTACCCTTCGAATTACTAGAGAATGTAAACTATGTTTTCCCTTAACATCCAACCCACACATACATAAACAGAGCGACGTTGTTTTAGTCCCTCCTGTACTCTAATATTAAAAATAACTTCAGTTTATACTTAAAAATAGGTTCTGTTAACAATACCATTATTTTCTCTCGAAGAGCTAAATGAAACAGCTTACATCTAACCGACAGACGGAGAGCACAGTTCAGAAATAAATCTTCAGCGGGGTGTGAGGAGCAAAATAGGATTGACGCAGAGACAGAGGACAAAAACAGCTAATGAAGAGGAAGGCGATGGAAAAGCCGATTGTTGATGAACTCACACAACTCCCAAGAGTAAAGGAAAGTCAATTACCGAGGCTAGGGGAGTGGGTGGGAGGAAGGGGGAGGCAAATTGATCGTTTTATTGGAAACACAGGAGTGACAAAGAGTAATTAGCCAGTTTAGGGGGGAAGAATGAAGGGCTGCAGCAAATAGAAGAGAAACAGCTGTAATGGGGAAATAAGGAAAAGAAACGATTGTTCCGTATGTATGTTAGCCAGCTGCAATAAGGGACCAGCAGGAAAAATTTGCTAGCTGGAACAATGGACCAGCTGGAACAATATGCCAACTAGAACATGCGGCCATCTTCAATTAGCTGCAATTATGGCCAAAAACCCATCATTTCCAAGTATCAGAAATCATTCGTCGAAACCCAATCATCCTCGGATGGTCTCAGTATTTTCAGTCCTGGCCTGTAGGATTGGAAACTGCATCATCAAGTCCAGTCCAGCTATTTTGAAACTCATTCATCATACAGCTCCACTTAACTCGAAGGCTTAACCGTGCCATAGACTGACTGATACGTCTGTCCGTTTCATCTTGACGTGACCCTCGAAATAACCGACCATCGCTACGCTAACACACAAGAAAACAAAAGCACCAAGTCCTCAAAATCCCCAGCTCTCAACACTCGCAAACTAAATAAAAAATACGAGCCCACAAAATCACCAGCGTTCAGCATACAGGAGGAAATAAAAGTACCATTCGTTCAAAATCTCATATACACGCTAGAGGAACACAGAGACGCCATTAGGGTCAATAGTACAGAAACATGAGCCTGAAATGCATGTAATCAAACCATTAAGAATTTGGAGATAAGAACAGAGAATTGACGTGGAAACTAAACATATAAAGGGGACCAAAGAGGAAATAGAGAGAGAATGAAGACTTTAGAATACAACATATGAGAGAAAATTGACCAGACCACACACTAGAAGGTGAAGGGACGACGACGTTTCGTCACAATCGACTTGAGAATGGTCCAGGACGGACCGAAACGTCGTCGTCCCTTCACCTTCTAGTGTGTGATCTGGTCAACATACTTTAGCCACGTTATTGTGACTCATCGCCTGCATATGAGAGAAACAATAATTGTTGAGGGATTTGTAGCTGTCGTTGTATTCATTTGTCAATGCCGTTGTTGGTCTTCTTGTATTAATACTGTTGTTGTTGTAGTTACTGTAGTAACGTTGTTGTTGTTGTTGTTGTAGTTTTTGTTGTAGTTTTGTATTAATACTGTTTGTTGGTGTAGTTCTTGTATTAATACTGTTGTTGTTGTGTTGTTGTTGTAGTTCTTGTATTAATACTGTTGTTGTTGTTGTAGATCTTGTATTAATGCTATTGTTGTAGTTCTTGTAGTAATACTATTGTTGTTGTAGTTATTGAAGTAATGTTGTTGTTGTAGTTCTTGTATAAACACTGTTTGTTGTTGTTGTCTTGTATAAATACTGTTGTGTGTTGTGTGTTCTTGTAGTAATCCTGTTGTTGTTGCTGTTGGTGTAGTTCTTGTAGTAATAGAGTAGTAGTTGCTGTACTGTAGCTCTATTAATAACAAAGGTGTTTTCAGTTGCAACAAAAAGGTATTGCAAATGTTGCAACCTCGTTTATAATGATATATTATTCTCTCATTACATAGCCCGTCATCCTTCACGCCTCACCGCGTGAACAAACACACGAGGCTGTGATCACAAACATGCCAGAGGGGGGGGGGTTAAATACAACAACAACCCACAACAACAACAACAACAACACAGTAGCATCATTATCTCGCTCACAGGGAGGCTGCATGGACAGGAGAGATGCAGCCCCGAGAGAGAGGAGAGAGAGAGAGAGAGAGAGAGAGAGAGAGGAGATAGAGAGAGAGAGAGAGAAAAGAGAAAGATAAAGAAGAGAGGGAGAGGAGAGAGAGAGAGAGAGAGAGAGAGAGAGAGAGAGAGAGAGAGAGAGAGAGAGCACCTATCCTCTCACTTTACATGTCGCATTTGTAACGGAGTTGGGCGTATCATTAAAAAAAAATTAGCACAAAGAGTAAGGCAAATAAAAAAAGCACATTAATAATGACGTTTCGGCTTTGAATATATCTGAGTTCCGGAAAACAGTCGAATTTTTATACGGAGTAATAAATCTTAAGAGAA
The DNA here is from genome assembly GCA_020271785.1 of Procambarus virginalis. Classification (NCBI taxonomy): domain Eukaryota; kingdom Metazoa; phylum Arthropoda; class Malacostraca; order Decapoda; family Cambaridae; genus Procambarus; species Procambarus virginalis. Next base: position 3,998,387 of record WNGS01163947.1, read on the forward strand.
CACGGGCTGGGCTTCCTCAGCATGTGGATCTTCTCACCTTTTTGTTTTTCTTAGGCACCTTTTTGTTTTTCTTAGGCACATTTTTGTTTTTCTTAGGCACCTTTTGTTTTTCTTAGGCACCTTTTTGTTTTCTTAGGCACCTTTTTGTTTCTTCCAGTCCTAATTAACCTTTGCTTTTGTTTTATCTGGGTTCCAGAAATATTCTGGAATCATGATCATTTTATTCACTAACTTACTCAGTGTTTACTCCGGGGAAATATATTGTTTGGGAAATTTAACAGGATTACCAAAACTTTTAAGACAAATTCGTTGAGATGATGGAACGGGGGGGGGGGGGAGGGGTTGGCGGGATGGGTGGAAGGGTTGTGGATAGGCAGGGGGGGGGGAGGGAGATGGACGGGTGGGAATGGATTGGGAGGAGATTGTACGTGGGGGGGGGTTATTGATTAGGAGGGTTGTGGATGGACAGAATGGACGGTTGTGGATGGACAGGAAGCAGGAGATGGGATGAAAAGTATGTGATACCAAAAGAAGTATAAAGATTTTTTTTTCTATATTTTTCTGCACTTAAATAGTATAACTGCTTGTTGGTGATGTGATCTTGAACACTGGAAAGGCTGGTTGGACTTGCAGAGTTGTGTGATCTTGGACACTGGAAAGGCTGGTTGGACTTGCAGAGTTGTGTGATCTTGAACACAAGAAAGGCTAATTGGACTTGCAGAGTTGTGTGATCTTGAACACAAGAAAGGCTGGTTGGACTTGCAGAGTTGTGTGATCTTGGACACTGGGAAGGCTGGTTGGACTTGCAGAGTTGTGTGATCTTGAACACAAGAAAGGCCGGTTGGACTTGAAAAGTGTTGTTTTTGTTTCCTTAGACGCTTGAAGATCCAGTTGTCGGTGAAAATATTGGCTGCATACTTGCCAATAATCTAAGTCGAAGTAGTCTTTGTCTGGAGAGATTGGTGCCAAGTCAATCCTACCCGGCTTAGATACGAAACAAGGTCAAAATCAAGCTGTGAGAGACACTGAATCCCCTTGTAATTACCACAGGGGTAGTTAGAGACAAGGGCTCAGATTCACGAAGCAGTTACGCAAGCACTTACGAACTTGTACATCTTTTGTCAATCTTTGGCGGCTTTGTTTACAATTATTAAACAGTTAATGAGCTCCAAAGCACCAGGAGGCTGTTCATAACAATAACAACAGTTGATTGGAAGGTTTTCATGCTTGTAAACTATTTAATAAATGTAACCAAAGCCGTCAAAGATTGAGGAAAGATGTACACGTTCGTAAGTACTTGCGTAACTCTTTCGTGAATCCGGGTCGAGGAAAACAGCTGGAAGCGTCTCCTCGGACACCTACAGGCGTCTAACAGTGATGATCGTCGCGCACACACTCACGCATCGTTTGATAACGTTGGCACAGAATACCAAATTTACGTTCCTATTTCGTTGAATTATATCTGAGATAATCGGTCACAACTGCCTTCTCACGGTCCAATCACCTGGGCTGTAGGGGATTCGAACCGTGTACCCCACGCGAGTGTGGGAGAAGCTCTATCGACCGAGCTATTGAGTAGTCTTATGCTATTGAAGAATCTTTTTTTTTTAGTTTTTTCACAGCTTGTGTAGTGCCTCCCTCCTTCCCTCCCTCCCTGTAGTCAAACCATCTAACCTTTCTGATGCATAGCTATAGACAAATATATATATAATATACCGTAATATTAATTCATATTGGAGAAAATATCATATTTGGTTACACAGTTTACACAGAACGTTCAAGATAACGAATTCATCTTTGTTCAGTTATATGACTGTAGCGTGGACGAGCATGTGGCCTTATGATAGGCTGGGGGATAACCACAGCTTGGACGAGCATAACTTGAGAATGGGATGGGAGACGACTGCAAAGCTTGGGCGAGAATAGCCCGAGGGCGAGTGGCAAAATTCTACTACGAGAGACCAATTCACAAGTAGGGAACAAATCTTGTTTTATAAAATATCAACAAATTACTCCGATATGCATCCCACTACTACTCTCCCAAAGTGGCCCCCATCGACCGTAAGGATGTTCCTTCCCTCCTCACACACACACACACACACACACACACACACACACACAAACACACACACACACACACACACACACACTAGACTACAGTGGCCAATCTTCCTCTACTCTGTTAATGTAATCATTTAAGCTAATTACCAACCTACCGTACAGCGAATGAACAGCAGTTTAGTGGGAGGTAATTACCTGAGTTGTGATGTGAGCGGCTCGCTTCAGGGGTGAGTTGGTGGAGATTTATTGCAGAAGTCAGAGCTACATTTGGATTAGGTAAAGCTCTCTTTGTCGTAGATAAAGCTCTTTGTGTATAGCTGTACCCTAGATATAATGCTCCTACCATAGCTGACACTGCAGTTCGATCACAGATAAGCTCCCTCTGACGTAGGGGTAAAGCTGCCTATGACGCAGCTGACAGTTGTGACAGTAAACAATTTTTTTAGCCCATAAAAAGTGATAAATGTTAACAGAAGAAATAATTTCGTGTTTTTGAAAAGACAACGGGACTTCATATTTCTCCCGTGTTGTGGGGGCGCTCCCGGTAATAAAAACGAGTCTAACAACGCCAAACGAGTTTTAAAGTGTGTAGATAAATAAGAAATAAATACATTTCGAGTGAGAGCTTGAAATGGAGTGGTTTCAAAACATGATTATTTATTCGTGTTTTGATAAAGAGAGTTAGTTCGAGGGAAGGACAAAGAGATAGTCCAGTCCTTCTAAATTTAATGACTACTTCTAATTCTAATGACTAGTTATATGATCATTTGTTATATATGTTATGCTAGAAAGCTGAATGGTATAAGTACCACGAAGATGCGAAAAGCCAGGAAGAATATCAACACGTTTATGTATAGATTGCAGGACCTGTTTTTTATTGTGTACCTGGAGGCAGTTGACCAGACCACACACTAGAAGGTGAAGGGACGACGACATTTCGGTCCGTCCTGGACCATTTTTAAGTCGATTGTGCCTGGAGGCAGGATTACCTGTTGTTATTGCCGCATTTTATTCACGTCTCTGAGCTCCTCCTCTCTGACCGGTATAAGAATAATAAACCGAATCCCTTTTCCCGCAGTAATTCTTGTTTCCGAGTCTTCGTATAGATGATTAGCCTAATCACTGGGTGGGTTATTGTTTGTTTTTTCTCTTGAGTAAAATATCGCGAAAAAAAAGGGTCTCGCGACGGTTACTAAGATAATTTACAATTTATAACTTTCGCTGGCTAGTTTCGGTGACTTTTAGGGGGAACTTTCTCTCGTCTGATCAGGAGAGCAGAGTCAACGTCGTTTGGATGTCATCCACCTAAAGGAAATTGGAGAAATTCCCCATGATAATAATTATATTGGTGCTCATTACAATAAACCTATTCTTAATAAAATCTATCATATATTAATCACCAGGAACTAACGTCCGCGTATATCATTCATTGAAAAAAAAGCTTAGGAAGAGTTTTTGCACATTTAATATTATGCGAGCCATCACTTGCACGGAGGGCAGTGTAAGTTTAATTAAATCAGTCGTATGTGTGACCAATTGTTTGACCACACATACGACTGATTTATGTGCGACTGATTTATGTGTGCACACAAAAGCCAGAAAAGCAAATAAAATCACATCACGAAAAGAACACAAAAGCTGTCCCAAAAGCAGTGGTAAACTCGCCTCATGAGAAGTGGTCAGAAGCCAAGCCAAAACCGCAGTAGCTGAGGTCTGGAAGTTAATTATCTGTTGCAGAACGCAGTATGTCACTGCCCGGCGGCTGCTGCCAGATCTGAATTGCCTGTTGGTGAACGGCGCAGAGTGGGGGAGAGATGCTGTTATTGGGAGAGGCAGACGGAGGGATGCTGCTATTCGCAGAGAGAGAGGAATGCTATTATTGAGAGGGAGGGAAAGATGCTGTTACTGGGAGAGAAAGATGCTAATATTGAGAGAAGAAGGATGCTGCTATTGCAAGATATGAATCCTTAAAGTGGGATAGAAGGAGGGATGGTGCTTGATTTTTTGGGATAGAGGGGTAGTCCGTAAGTGTTGAAGTGTTGGGCAGGAACAAATTTATATATATATATATATATATATATATATATATATATATATATATATATATATATATATATATATATATATATATATAATGATTGATGGCTAGAGAAGATTAGTAGCTGCAAGCTACTAATCTTATAGGATTTTCATTTCAGAGGATTCGTGTTTGTTTTTAAATAAACTTTCCTCTGCTACAGAGTGATCAGAGTTAGGTGTTCTATCAGGATACCTCCGACAACTTTGTTCTTCTTTTTAAACTGAAGCTCACAAACGGCAACACTCGCACAGGTGCTTGCCAATTTTGTTCATTCCAGAGAGAAAGTTTGCAGTTGCATAACTGGGATTACCTGAGGGAACAGGAATAAAAAAATCCAGTTGACGTTTGGAAACGTGATAACTAAACCGAAACTAGGCCGTGTTGTTTTGAAACTGAAAATCTGGATATTGTTGAGAAAAGACGCACGAACGACACGCTGCCAAATGCCACTCTGTGGGAAAGAGACATGGTGTGTTTAGTGGGGGAAATATTGAGTTTAGGAGAGATTTAGTGTGTCTTGGGCAGAAATGGTGAGAATTGGTGAGTTTAGGGCAGAATTGGTGAGTTTAAAGTAGGAAGGTGAGTTTAGGATAGATATTTTGAATTTAGATGAGAAATTGTGAGCTAAGGGAAGAAATGGTGAGTTTAGAGAAGAAACGTCTAGTTTAGATAAGAAATGTTGAGTTTAAGGGATAAATGGTGAGTCTAGACTGAAAATGGTGAGTTTAGACTTAGTCTGGGGAGAATATCTCTTTGTATGACATGAGCAAGTCACTCTGTGAAGTGACCTCTATTAATAATGTTGCATAGTGAACCTGCAGTAAACAAAAATATAATAA